>JAYESA010000004.1:42634550-42917050 GCA_036927795.1 Iris macrosiphon
TATGTGTGTAATTATATGTAGATCTAATTCTTGTGCTCTTAATTCTTGAAGTTTATAATTGTGCATATATATATATATATATATAGATATTATATATGTATTATAGTGTATATATTATGGGTATATATGTATATGTTGTTATAAATATATATGTATGTTTAATTGGGTAATTATATTATATATATAATTGCTATACGATTATTTATACATATGCATGGTTGTATAATTATAAATATATTTATGTATGTGTGTGCTTATTGATATGTCATAATATGTACATATTAATAAGGGAGTGTATCTATAGTTTATTGGTATTTAAATATATATATATATATATATATATATATATATATATATATATATATATATATATATATATATATATATATATATATATATATATATATATATATATATATATCACAAATATAATATATATATATATATCACAAATATATAATATATATATATATATATATATATATATATATCACAAATATATATAATATATATATATATTTTATATATATATTTTATGCTTTTAGCCGCAGGGAGTTGGCGACAGCAGCCGCTGTCATAAATCAACAGCAGCCGCTGTAGCTAGAGGCGGGCAGTATTAATGACAGCAGCCGCTGTCATTAATTAGGTGCAGCAGTAGCGGGAAAAGGGGGCAGCAGCAGCAACAGTTAATCGGTGACAGTTGCAAACCATCACCAAAGCAGCAGTATCAGTGAAGAACTCAATAGCAGCAGTGACAGCAGCTTCAGCGACAGGCAGAAACTGTCACTAATGAGCAGAATATCAGCTTTCAGCACAGATTTTAGCGACGGTTGGCAGATTTTATATTTTTATATGACTATATACTTATAAATAGATATTATATATATGTATATATATATATTAGTATTAATATTGATGTAATGTATTCTAAATTACTAAATTTTTTATATGTATAATATTTAGTATATGTATTATATATATATATATATATATATATATATATATATATATATATATATATATATATATATATATATATATATACACGGGTAGTTAATATAATAAGGTATTGAGAATTACCTTGAGAACCAAGGAAATTGGGGATACCCAAGATGTGGGATTTGGGTATCAAGTTTATGATTATTGTTGAGATACCAAGTTGGTTCAAAACCACGGTACCTAATTAATATTGTAGTTGTGATTCTATATTATTATACATATTTATTTGATATATACGTATTGTGATATTTTACCTTGAAATTTACGTATCCGGAGATACGGTATCCTAACATTTAAGATGTGGGTTTCTTGGCTTAGATTTTAGTATCTTGACACAATATTTTTGTGTTATGTTTATGCAACCTAGAAATAGATAGTTGACCATAGTTTGACCATAGTTGACTTTTGACTTAGAATTGACTTATTGACCTAGAAGTTGACTAGTTTAACTTATTTTCTTTCCGGAACCTTGTATTGATGTTGTATTCCATATCTAGATCTTCGAGGCACCGTGTAAGACATCGGTGAGACTATTCATTGGACTTCAAGCGTGTACATTCTCTGATAGTTTCTCATTTATGATATCCTCTATGTTCATTGTATCTAGTGTATATATCCATGCTCTCTTGACACGATGGTTACACGGATTGGTATATTCGGATCTCGTCATGAGATGTTATTCCTTGGTATATGGTATATCTTGTGCAAGCCTTGTTTTATTATTTATCTTGTACATGTACAGACACTGATTCTCGGGAAGAGTCGCTATCTTCTTGGGAAATCATGTGCCATAGCGTACCATGGTTGGATCTATTATACCAGTCTGGTGTGGGGAGTATGTAGTATAGATATGTGATCATACCCATCTTGTTATCTTAAATAGTGTTAATCATACACCGCACGTATGATTAGCCAGGCCATAAATCTTGTATATCGTGTATCAAGTTCCCAAGCCGATCACATGTTAAAGCTAGTACTCACACACTTAGACATTAGTATTCTTGTTCATTGACATATTGCTCATTATTGTATTTATTCCAGTATTTCCTTGTTGTATATATATCTCTTGTATCTATTGTGCAACTTGTATATTCACATCTATTTAATATTATATAGTTTTTATCATTGATTAGAACTGCTGTTAGAGATGTACTTTGCTTCTTTCCTGACTGGATATATTTTTCCCATATGACACTGAGGAGTGGTACCCTACCTATTATGGACCTCAGGATGTTGTGGGTCTAGAGTCTGAGACCCTGGCTCAGGAGGGACTTATCCCAACTGAGACAGTTGATCCAGTAGTAGTAGCTTCTTAGTATTCTATGTACTGGATTTGTCTCCAACTTATTCTGTTATTTCTTTCAGACTCATTGATGTATTATTTAGACTCATGAGTTATATTGTGACTATTATATTCTTTATCTGATTTGTGCTTTCTATCTTAGATCTGTGATTGAGTATATTGTTATTGTTGTTGGTTTATTATATTGTTAGATAGATTACCCAGACAGCGTTCTACCGTCGATTCTGCGGCGTAGGCTGGGCGTTGTTTCCGACTTGTACCCTTACACCGGGTGCGGGTTGTGACAGTTAAATCTCAGATTTAGAACCTAAATTAAGAAAAAAAAACTAAATTGTACCTATTGTGAGATGGATTCCCAATACAATCTCCAAATATGATGAAATTGGCCTCCAACTTGTAGATCATTGCTCCTCTTTGTAGATCATTGCTTCCTCCTTCTAGATCCTTGCTCTACTAGTCTTCAATGGTGATTTGGGAAAGAATTGGGATAAAGTTTGGTAGAAAAATAAAGTAGAAATGAAGGAATTTGGTTGAGAGAAATTATAGATCTAGTTTTCAAATGAAAAGAGGAGAGAGAAACAAATTCTCCCCTCTTTAATAGGCCGACCCCCTTTTTCCCTTCCTCAAGTAACCATGAATTGTCTAATATACCCCTTGGGGCCTCTCATGCAGAAATAATTAAGGAGGGAAGCTTCTAGTCTAAAGGTTTAATTAAATTAATCATCCTCCTAACCAATGGGCTTTCTAAATGGGCTAAAATCTAACAATTAATACATGTTGGTTCATGAGTCTTAACTAAACTAGTTAGGTCCACTAACACAAGTCCAAAATAAATAACTAACATCTAACAATAATTAAATAATATAATAAATAATTATTTATCATGCACAATATTTAATTAAATATAAAATTACTAAAATACTCTTTCCTAGAAAATATGGTAGTGACAAGACCCAAACCTTCCTGGAACAGTCATCAATAAATATTATAAAATAAGAAGCACTACAAATGGATTTTATCTTCATAGGACCGCAGACATCTGAGTGAATCAACTTGAGCAACGCCGGCTTTCTTGAACTTGGGTGACTTTAGAAAGATACCATGTAAACCCTCTCGACCAAATTTAGGTCTATTTAGCTTAGAGAGAGAGACTAGGGTTAGTTTGGAGCCATTTAAAATTATAATATGGTATTTTAAATTAATGTACAAAATTTTGTATCACGGGGTGCACCTTACCGTTGTTTCGATATTTGGAGCACGACTCTAGCTTTTGCTTTCAAACAAATTTTATACACTTGCCCTAGACATGCTAGCCTTCCATTCTAACCTTTATGTAACTCATAAATACCCTCTCTTGTAGTTCATTTTAGTTGTACAATATTCGTTACAAATATCTATTTTTAAATCTAAATAAATCTAACTTTGCATCTTTTTTCGTTCCAATCGAAATTGGAGACACAATCTCGACCCATTTTGTGCAACCCAATCTATGACAATAATCTATTCCGAGTCTACTATGTCCATGACACTTATGTCCCACCCAATTTAAATCCTATGCACTTCCAATTAATTAAAGAACACCATTGACACTAATTTTAACTAAATTGGTGCAATGACTCAACCTAACCCAAAACTAAATCCAACACCAACCCAAACCCCCACTCACACCCTCATGGTTCATACAAAATACCACACACCAATTTTATCCACTACAACACACCAGATATGGTGATTTTTCTTATCCAATCTCAATTCTCATTTGCTTGTGAAATTTCCAAACTGTTGGGGGCCTTTGTGCAAATAAACAACTAGGTGTCCACCTCCCATTGGAGCAAAACAATGAAGAAAGCCCATCTTCATGCTTTGACCGGTCATCCCACAATTTCCTCCTATTTTTTTGTATGTACTATGCAACACTTTACACCCACATTTAATCCCAACCCTCCATTCAAAATTTAAACCCCATTCCACCACTCATTCCCTCATGACAAGCCTTCCCTCATCCCTAGAAATAAGGGGATGTAGCCAGCCCTAATCCCCATGCTTACTACTCTCTCTCTTCTTCATTAATACTCTCTCTCTCTCCCTCAAATTTCAGCCACCACCATCACCTTCCCTCAAAATAAATTGAAACCATCACCTCCACCACCGCCTTCTTCCTCTTCTCCTTCCCTCAAAACAAACCGAAACCATCACCTCCACTACCGCCTTCTTCCTCTTCTCCTTCCCTAGCAGCCGACCACCACCACCATAGTCCCCTCACCATCCCCATGACCTCCTCCTACTACTACCCAAACTCCACCGCCGCCATCACCTCCATCACCACCGCCTCCACCGAGCTACCCGAGCACCATCACCACCATCACCTCCAACCACCACCTTCATCTCCATCAACACCGTCATCATCACCACCACCTCCTCCTCTTCCATCATCCAGATCACCTCACCACCACCATCTCCCCCTCCCCTTGGCGAGCCATTGCTACAGCTGCGAGATGCTGCTGCTGCGAGTTGGTGCTTGGCCGGAGCACCCCTACCCCCCCACCCGTCGGAAAAAGGCCGACCACGGGCCGCAGGTCGACCACCCCCTTTCCTTTTTCAAGATTAACCCTAAGTATATTCACCTACTCCTCCTTCTTCATCTTTTTGTTAATATTGCATGAGAACCCATAAAAATATTATAACCCTATTATCTCCATGATTACAAATGAATTTCAGAATATATATATATATTAGTTGGAATGGTATATAGTGATATTAAATATTGCATGAGCTAGGTTATTTAGTATGACACTTGTATTTGTGTTGTACCTAGGTTCTTAGACTAGTTTACCATATATACACCTTAACCTAATAAGTTAGGACACGTGATTAGTTACAAGATATTTTGAATTATAAACATATGTTGGTAGCATAGTAGTTAGCTGACTTGTTGTGCACAATATTTAAGGATATTTTACATACTTGTACATGGAGACCTAGAGGGTTAACACTATCAAACTTGTGTTGGAGAACAATTTAGCACCTACATTAACCTTAGTTGACCTTGGTTGTAATATTTAAGAAATATACATTTAGAGGGACTTGACACTTGTGCATCTTTAGACTCTTACACCCTCGACCCTTCTAGTTGACCGGTTATAATCCCTACTTGCGTTATCTTCTAAGTGTAGTGTAGACGTACTTTTATGTGTATACTAGTATAATAACTGAATATTATTATATTATATATATGATCATTGGATCGTTCGGGCGAGGCTTCGAAAGCAGGACTTTGGCATTCGCAGCTTGAGGATTTAGGCAAATATACCTTACCTTATTTATTATTTGATTCAAGTTATTAAATATTGCATGAGATGTTATTGTAAATATTATTTATAACTGTACGCATCTGAGAATGACTCGGGTGCAATCGACGATTGCGTCGATGTGTAGTGTATTGACTTAGTCACTACCAGACTCACCTACTCTTGTGGAGATATTCTGATATCTTCCAAGACCCTGACACTTCTTACATTCATCACGATAGCAAACTCATATTGGGATATGAGTTAGCATACCCAACTAGCTATCGGTGCGTGCGACATGCATCACGGTTTAGAGCGTAGTCAGGTTAGTCAAGTTATTTGAGACCTGGCATGTAGTTACGAAGTGTACACATCGTGTATTCGACTTGTATATTTTTATTGGGAGGGGAGGACAACTGGTAGGCATATGTGACACACACATTAGTACCCGTAGTATCCATCGGAGTTACAGGGACTGATGACCTCTTTATTCAGATTTCACATTCTACGGAATGATATAGACGTTATACTATACAGATTTTGCGTTCTACGGAGCGATACGGATGCTATATCACACATATTCCACTTTTTACGGAATGATATAGACGTTATACTATACAGATTTCACGTTCTACGGAACGATATGGACGTTACATATTTATGCCTTCACCTACCCATAGGTACCGTGGTTGTCCTCATATTGCATTCACTTAGATAGTTAGTACACCCATTTACTTATTCAGTATTTATATTCAGCATGTATTTTTATATCTTGTTACGTCCCTCCGAGGACATGGTTCCCTTCCAGATTTGGACGAGGTGTACTATCCGACCGTGTACGGGCCTGGACAGGAGATGAGGTACACGACTGAGGAGGAGCATGAGGTGTTACTGTCAGAGTTTTCTTGATCACTGGTAGGCCTTCCGCCTAGGGCTGGAGCATCTTTATCTAGTTAGTCGATGTTCTAGTCTAGTATTCTTATATGTCCTTTCGTACTCTTATTTCAGTATTGTATTCAGTGAATTTGTTCCCATCGGACTTATTTTGGTTGTATTATGACATCAAGACTCCGTACTTATTTTTAGTACTTATTTCAGCACTCGTTATTTATATTTTGTGGATGAAATTAGATATTTACCTGCATCATGTTAGCATATTAGACTTGATATTATTTTAGGACGGCGTAGTACGCTTCGTCGGGTCTATTAAATTGGAAAATCCTTCAGAGTCGTATTAGCTGGCCATTGCTACATGGCCTGGTCCAGTGTATTTTAGGATTGGGACGTGACATGGTTTTAGTTGTGGCCCATACAGGTCTATGTTTATCGCCCGTGGTATGGTATCATGCCCAGCGAGCCTGTAATAGGATAGAAATTATTAGATCTCATCCACCTTGACTACCGTCTTTGAACCTCCTTCATATTTAATTATTTGAATATCTGTATTTTGTTTGTTTATTTTCGTACTCTTTTAATGTTGTTCAATCTTTTGTAGAAAGATAAACTTGCGTAGCGGACACGAGGAATAAGGTGCCATTGTGCCATCCACTACCGCACAGAGGGAGAAAACATCCCTGGGACCACCCAGAGATCAACCACCACCACAGGTCCCAATGATACCACAGGCCCCATTGATACACTGGCACTAGACTTCTCAGGCCGATCTGACGCAGCAGCACGAGGGCCAGACTTCACAGACTGTCCTGACACAATACCTCGAGGGTCAGACTTCGAGGGCCACGTCGATGCCACAGCCTGAGAGGCCGATGCCTCAGAAGACACCTACAGCGCAGCCGGAGGTTCCATTGCCACCACCTCTACCCTTTTCCACCTCAGATGCCACAGTTAGAGGGACAGCCGCAGATATTCTAGTTTTTCCAGGCCATGATGCAGGTGCAGTGGCATCAGGCCGAGACTATGAGACAGAGCTTAATGGCAATTCTGGAGAGGCCACCTACCCTAACACCCACACCTGTACCTGTTCATCCAGCTGGTACTATTCGAGGGTTTCGTCAGATAGGCCCGGATACCTTTTGGGGTAGCGAGACCGCAGAGGAGATCTCCGATTAGGTCGCCAATACGGAGATGCTGCTAGAGGCTTATCAACTGCCTCCAAACCTTTGGATGACCGTAGTGAGGGCCCAATTGAAAGGCAATGCCCATCACTGGTGGAACTCTATGGAGCGCAGCATCGGCAAAAAGCAGATATAGAAGCAGTTTCTAGAATACTTCAATACGAAGTACTTCTCGGCTATGGTCAGGAATGCACTATACTCTCAGTTCTTGCACCTGGAGCAAGGGTACATGACTGTAGATGCGTATGACGTGGAGTTCAGTCGTCTTAGTAGATTTGGTACTACCCTGATACCCAATAATCTATAGAAGGCCAAGAAATTCAATCATGGTCTGACTTACGAGCTACAGAGGTACACTACCACCCAGGCGAGGATCTCTTACGAGAAGGTTCTGACAGAGACCAGGATCCATGAGGCTATTGAAGAGGATCAAGGCATCCCAACGTGGCCGTAGTAGCCAGAGCATAGCCTGGAGCGGGAGGACTGATCCGTCGTCCTGGAGCGCAGCCACAGACGAGGAAGACACCATATCAACAGAGGGAACTTTAGTCTTGCCACTACTGTGGCAAGAGGGGCATGTTCAAAAGGACTGTCGAAAGAGGCTGGGGACATGCATAATTTGTGGAGCAAACCAGTACCAGGCTCGAGACTGCCCATAGCGCAGGGATGCAGCACCGCAGACAGGACAGAGGCCAGGGCACCAGTCCAGAGGATACCACCCCAGACAAGAGGTCAACGTCCACTTGCACCCGATAGATTTTAG
This sequence comes from Iris macrosiphon, assembly GCA_036927795.1. NCBI lineage: Eukaryota > Viridiplantae > Streptophyta > Magnoliopsida > Asparagales > Iridaceae > Iris > Iris macrosiphon. Next base: position 42,642,978 of record JAYESA010000004.1, read on the forward strand.
TGGGGACCACACCTGGCCCTACAGGAGGCACAGTTTGATCGAGCCAGACAACAGGCCGGAAGGCAGAGATGCGGGAAGGCCTTTGCACTAGCAGGGACAGAGGAGGAACCAGAAGGGAAAGCTATCACAGGTACCATTTTAGTTGTATCATTACCTGCGACTGCATTGTTTGATTCTGGTGTTACACTATCTTTCCTATCTAGTAGTTTTATAGCTATGCATAGAATAGCTACTTCCCCCTTACCTAAGAGTTGGAAGATTCTTACCGGAAGAGGTATCGTACCGATTACCAGTACTATTAGAATATGCTCGGTAGTCGTGTGTGGTTGGGAGATGAGAGCTCAATTTTTGGTATTCCCGATGCCAAACTTCGACGTTGTGCTAGGTATGGACTGGTTGAGGCAGTACAATGCCATACTGGATTGTCGGAGGGGTAGCGTTATTTTTAGACAGCCAGATCACCCGGAGTTTGAGTACATGTGGAAGGACCATCGAGCAAGGAGTAGGCCAGACAGCTGGAGTTTACATGGCTATGGAGACTGCACCCCCACCGATAGTTGCAGAGTTCGAGGATTTCTTCCCGGAGGAGTTTTCAGGCCTACCGTCGGATAGAGAAGTGGAGTTCACTATTGAGTTGGTACCCGGAGCAGCACCGGTATCTTCAAATGTGGACTAGTTAGTAAAGAGGGAACTAGATGAGTTAAAGCTACAGCTAGAGGAGTCGCAGAGCAAGGAATTTATCCGTCCTAGTGCATCACCCTGGGGAGCACCAGTATTATTTTTACCAAAGAAGGACGGGACATTTCGTATGTGCATTGATTACAAAGCCCTTAATGCTTTGACTATCAAGAACAAGTACCCCCTGCAGCGGATTGATGATTTGTTCGAACAGCTGACAGGAGCAGTGGTGTTCACGAAGATTGACTTGAGATCGGGTATCATCAGGTAAAGGTGCAGAGAGAAGATATTCTAAAGACGGCATTCATGACTCGTTATGGCCACTACGAGTTCTTGGTGATGCCTTTTGGACTGACGAATGCGCCTGCAATATTTAAGAACCTGATGAACAGAGTCTTCCACCAGTATTTGGACCAGTTCGTGGTAGTCTTCATCGACGACATCCTGGTGTATTCAAAAAGTTACGAGGAGCACGAAGAGCACTTAAGGATAGTGTTGGAAACGTTGAGGCATGAAATGCTCTATGCCAAGTTGAGCAAGTATGATTTTCTTCTATACCATGTCTCTTTCCTCGGACACGTTATCTTAAGAGAGGGTATTTCAGTAGATCCAGTGAAGACTTTATCAGTAGAAACGTGGCCGACCCCTACCAACGTCTCAGATGTGAGAAGTTTTCTAGGACTTGTCGGATATTACCAAAGGTTCATAGAAAACTTTGTGAGGATCGCAAAGCCGATGAACCGCTTAACCCGCAAGGAGCAGGAGTTCATTTGGACAGAGGAGTGCCAGACGGCGTTCGATTAACTAAAGAAACATCTGACTATGGCACCTATTTTGACTATACCTTCTGGACCCGGAGGATTTATGATCTACAGCGATGCGTCTGGGAAAGGATTAGGATGTGTCTTGATGCAGCATAAAAAATTTGTGGCCTATGCCTCTAGGCAGCTGAGGACCCATGAGAAGAACTATCCTACTCATGACTTGGAGCTTGTCATAGTGATCTTTGCCTTGAAGCTTTGGAGGCACTACCTATACGGAGAGCGGGTGAAGATATTCACATATCACAAAATCCTGAAGTACGTCTATACTCAAAAGGACCTGAACCAGAGACAAATACGTTGGCTCAAGGTGGTGACAGACTTTGATATTGAGCTACAGTACCATCCGGGGAAGGCGAACATGGTAGATGACGCATTAAGCAGGAGGCCCATGGCATTCTGTTTGACTACCCAGCAACACCTATTGAGAGATCTGGAGAAGTTGGGTATAGAGGTCATCATGCCCAGAGAAGACGGCCAGTTGTCGAGTTTTTAGGTACAATCGACATTGGTTGAGAGGATCAAGGCTGCCTTGCCAACAGATGTCAGATTCCAGAGACTTCGACAGAGGACAGAGGCCAAAATACAGACAGGATTGTGCATATATGAGGACGAGACTTTAAGATATGGAGATCGTCTCTATGTTCCGAACGAAGAACTTTGTCAGGAGCTAATATTGGAGGCACACAGTTCAACATACTCGATTCATCCAAGAGGCACAAAGATGTACAGAGACTTGAGGTAGTACTATTGGTGGCATAGAATAAAGAGGAAGATAGCTCGCTTTGTGGCGAAGTGCTTGGTGTGTCAACAGGTCAAGGCTGAGCATCAGAGGTCTGCAGGTTTACTTCAGCCACTCCCGATACCTGAGTGGAAATGGGAGCACATTACTATAGACTTCATTACGGACTTTTCGACGAGTCCTAGTGGTCGCAATGCGGTGTGGGTGATCGTGGTTCGACTCAACAAGTCTGTTCACTTTTTACCTTTTATATTTGGGCAGTCTACAGATGTCTTAGCAAAAATGTATATGAGGGAGATCGTGCGACTTCATGGGGTGTGTCATGCCCCAGTCCCAAAATATCGAGGGACTAGACACGTGACAATGGCCAGCAATACACACCGATGGGCAAACCTAATTAAATGGACCCTATCAGGGTGTACTTAAGCTGTAAAACAATAATATGGGCAATGGTACTAATCGCATCCACAGAAATAAATACAATCAATATCAGAAATATCAAGCAATATCAAGTCTCAATAAAACATAACTCGGGGAACAACCCGATAATGAGTTTGATACATCAACTCAATAGACAGGAAATAAAGAGTCTAATAACAGCAAAGACTGAGTATAGATAAAGCAGATACTCAGGAGAAATCTTCAACGATCACTTCGTCCTCAAATTATGGTACTGCTCCAATGTATGCTCTTGTCCCGTATACCTCGGAGTAGATCTCCTCTGCTAAACCTGGGGACATAATTCTGATTCCAGGTCCTCAGGGGACATAGCAAGGTACAAGGATAACTCAAGCCATAATAAATGCATTACAATAATAAATAAAACAATAGTGTAAACTATATAACCAGCTAAGTGATATGTAAGATGAGAGCATCACTAGAACCCAGGCTGAGACCACTACAAGCTCGGTGTCGGGGAGTCGGTAGCAATAATATCACTAGTAGAGTGTCTAGCTCTGATGTAGAGTCTAAGGCCTTACAATAATAAATATATATATAAATCATCCTATAGCCTAAGTGTCTCTCCCCACCCAATGTAATCACACGTCTCACGTCCATGACACGCAAGATCATGACCTCTAACTAATGTAGCGAGTCATAATGATAGTTAAGCATATGCAATAAAGTCTATGTCACGAATTATGTAACCTATACAGAATCACCATAAATATCTCAGAAAGATTATGTCTCATGAACAGTGTCAAGTGTCCTATGGTATGACGTACTTGATAATGCAAGCACGAAGATATATAGGGTTGTGATATCAATCTCTAGTGACGTTACACAACTCCGCGTACGGGGTTGACACCCGAATATTATTCGGACGCTAAGCAATGTTACACGGTCCTAGGTTGAACATTTATATCATATAAATAAATCAAGAAAATAATAGAAAACAAGTGCTGCAAGTATGGCAAGATACACTTGCCTGGGGTTTGGTTTCCAATTGCTGCTCTGGTATCAGCAGGATCTGTAGGTACTCCTCCGGTTGCTGAAATAAACACTACCATCATGTTCAGAAGATATCAAATAGCTAGAATTGCCTGTCCATAAGTTCAATTTGGACACAAGGGCAAAAATGACAGTTTCTAGTCAAAGCGGGATCCACATGTGGCCCACTTCGCACCAAAAAATATGCAAGAGATAAAGCTCTCCAAATTTGTCAAATTTAGTGTTTACAAGTCCAGAACGATGATACGAACCCAACGATATATCCAAAACTGGATTCCGATGAGCCGATCATAAAATCGTCCGTCAAGTGGAGTCGTAGGGCCCACGATACGGGATTTTGTCAACGTTCTTAGAATCGAACCAAACTTGGGTCACTGGACCAGCGTATTGGTACGAGTCCGACGGCATAAGTTTTGTTTCAAAACGACGAGCGTACATAAAGTTATAACGAGTTTCAGAACAGGGCCGATACGGGGCATTGTCGACGGATACGCGTTGATTCCGGTGTGCATGCACATCCAAATCAACTTTCGCAAAATCTCACACGTCCGTATTGATAGCGCGCACCTTTCTATGAAGTTCGCACATAACCAAGTCATCCTGTTTAGCGGGGCGTACCCAGTTCCGGGAAAAATAGGTTTTATAAAGACCAAGGTTTTGGTCATTTTCACCCTCAAATAAATTATAAATTATAGCTCAATAAAATAAACTAAAAATAGGATTTAAAACATGGTCATACAGTCTAAATAATTATTTAAGCCAATTTTGAAAACATTTAACTGGTTGGTCGCAAAACGGTCGCGAACTGGGGAGTTTGGGACAATTTCTGATTTTCAGAAATTGGGGGTTTATTTTCCTGATTTTGCGTCGCAGTTTACGACCGACACAGGACGTGATACCCCGAACGAGTTACACGGGGTTCGAGAGGGTCACGCAGGGTATGCGTACGATTTGACAGAACAAAAAACGAGACGGCGATGAGAGAGAAACACGCACCTGAATAGGGGTAGGTATCGACTGAAAATTGTGTTCACGAGGTGGCGCGATGATGCTCGGCCGGCGGTGGCGGCGTTGTTGCGGCTGCTAGTTGTTGTGTCGTCGGGGCTTGGCATCGCCGAGGAGAAGCAGCCGAGGCTCGGCGGAGCTGGTGGCTGCAGGAGGAGCTCGTCGGAGGAAACTCGACGGGTGGTGGTGGCTGAGGAGGAGGATAGTGATGGAAGATGGGAGATGGGAGATCGTGGTGGCGGTGGGAGGTTGGTGGCGAGCTCAGGAGGCGGTGGAGGTGATCAATAGTGGTGGGGATGGCGGTAATGGGGGTTCGCGGGGAGGAGAAGGGTTAGGGGCGGGCGACGGTTAGCGGAGAGGCAGAGCGGCTGGGAGGAGGAGCAGCGGGGATGCGAGCGGACGCGGCTGCGGCAGGGAGAACGGTCGCGGGGGCGAAGCAGAACTGTCGAGAAATTCGGGGGTTAAGGATTTGGGTTAGCGGGCGACGGGTTCGGGTTTGGGTCTATGGGTACAGATCTGAATCTGCTAGGGTCGGTTCAGGGTTGGGTTCGGGTCAGTCCGGTTCGGTTTAATGGTTGGTCTGGTTTGGTTCAGGTTGGTTTATATTAAAATATTAATTTTTTAGGTCTTTAAAAATAGTTCCAGGGTCCAATAAATTCCAAAAAATTGCAGTAAGTCTAATATTTTATTTTATACTCAAAAATATTATTTTTATAATATTCTAATATTTAGTAAAATCATAAAATTAATTTAATACCAGAAAACATTGATTTTATTTACTTAAAAATTCCAAAAAAATTCCTGAAATTTTATTTTTAAATTTTAAAAAAATTTGGGGGTTTACAATCTACCCCCCTTAAGAGGATTGCATCCTTGCAATCAAAGAATAACAAAACATAACCGGTCAGAAGAGATGACAGGATTACAAAATATGTTCGAAGCACGACACAACCAAAGAATCATGATCAAGAAGAAATCGAATGATGAGTGTTAAGCAAAACACCTAGGGAAGGAATAAATTATTTTCTCAGACAATAAAAGTTTAGGTAATTCAAGAGCAAAGAAAACTACAGCTTAGAAAAACTAGGTTACCATTTATTAACAAGTTCAAAATACCAGGTTAAGGCTAAGGTCATGAATTAACAGACACGTGCTAAAGCAATACTATGAATAGATAGATTAAATCTTACGCGTATTCGCTACTCCACGAGTCTACGCGTCCTCCATGGTCATCGCAAAAGCTTGTCCGCATCATTGTGGTGGTGCCCTCTGCTGTTGCTGAGCTTGCTAAAAGAGTGCTGCTTGTGGTGCCAAGGGTGACCTCGGTTGATATTCTTCCGGTGCTGGTAAGGCTTCTCGGTTAATCATCGGTGTCTCTCCTCGATGCGTTGTGCAATCTCTGGCTAAGTGTTGGCTGGATCTGCAAATCAAGCACATTTCCAACTTGCGTCTGCACTCTCTCTCAATATGGCCTACCTTGCCACAGTAGTGACAAGTAGGAAGGGATGAGGCTCTTGGTGCTGCTCTCGGTGGTGGATGTATCTGTTGACGCTTTGCAGACTTCTCTTGTGATGCTCTGGTTGGTGCTGGTAAAAATGGCCTTTTTAGGCTGGATTCTCTCCTGGTGACGCGCTCCATGCGTCGGGCTGCAGCAAGGACGTCCGAGTATGAAGTAGATGCAACGGATCCTATCAATCTCTGTAGCTCAAAGTTTAGTCCGTCGAAGAATTTCTCAGCCTTCCTCTTCTGTCAGGATCAGGGTAGGGGTAAAGTGACTCTGACGAATGAACTCCGCGTTGTATTCTTCTACTGTCATACTGTCTTGAGTAAGGCGATTGAACTTGTCCCGAAGTTCTGATTAAGCAATAGCTGGAATGTACATCTCCTGAAAGAGTCTGGAGAACTCCTCCTAAGTGACTCAGTCTGGTCCGAGCTGTGTCTCCTCAGTTAACCACCAGTGATGTGCATTGCCCGTCAACTGTATTCTGACGGCAGTCATCCAACGTTCCCTTGGAAGCTCAACTGCTTCTAATTGATATTAAGTGTTTGTGAGCCACTCATGAACTTTAGTGGGCTCCTCTTTGCCAGAAAAGGTATGGGACTTCAGCTGGAGAAAATCGGTGATAGAGCCCGTCGTTGGCCTTGTTGGTAGATTTGACTGCTCCAGTGCGGTCACTATACTGTTTCGCAGTACCTTTTATTGAATCTGCTGTTGAGCTTGCATCATTGCGTAGATCATTTAAAATATCTCCTGCCCGTCTATAGCCTGCCCTTGTGGAAATATTGGCATCGGTGGAGAAAACTGCGACAGATGTGGGATGTCATCACGCCGGAACCTTAAGGTATGCTGATTGGCTTGACTGCTTTGGTGAGTGGAAGGATCTTCACTCAATGGCGTCACTCTATCTTCTTCGTAGGTGACTACAGCATCTTGCGGTGGTCCTGCAGGAGTCTCGTCTTTTGCTGGTGGATCCATTACTCTGCATCCAAAATAAACTATAAGAGGCGCATAGAGGAATCAAGGCAGGATGCAAGTCAAGAAATTCAAATCCGATATAGAGATCAAGAACGATTCAATCAAGTTGATGAGATCCTATAACTTATCATATCCTTTGTCACAGGCTTGCTCGATTCCTAAGTTAAAAATGAAGCAATTTAGTTGTAGACCTGCATGGGCCACCAAAAAACCATGTCATACCCCAGTCCTAAAATATCGAGGGACTAGACACGTGGCAATGGCCAGCAGCACACACCGATAGATAAACCTAATTTAATAGACCCTATCAGGGTGTACTTAAGCTGTAAAACAATAATATGGGCAATGGTACTAATCTCATCCACAGAAATAAATACAATCAATATCAAAAATATAAAGCAATATCAAGTCTCAATAAAACATAACTCTGGGAACAACCCGATAATGATTTTAATACATCAACTCAATAGACAGGAAATAAAGAGTCTAATAACAGCAAAGACTGAGTATAGATAAAGCAGATACTCAGGAGAAATCTTCGGCAATCACCTAGTCCTCGGATTCTGGTACTCCTCTAATATATGCTCCTGTCCCGTATACCTCGGGGTAGATCTCCTCTGCTAAACCTGGGGACATAATCTGGATTCCAGGTCCTCAGGGGACATATCAAGGTACAAGGATAACTCAAGCTATAATAAATGTAGTGCAATAATAAATAAAATAATAGGGTAAACTATATAACCAGCTAAGTGATATGCAAGATGAGAGCATCACTAGAATTCAGGCTGAGACCACTATAAGCTCGGTGTCGGGGAGCCGGTAGCAGTAATATCATTAGTAGAGTGCCTAGCTCTTATGTAGAGTCTAAGGCCTCACAATAATAAATATATATATAAATCATCATGTAGCCTGTGTGTCTCTTCCCACCCAATGTAATCACACGTCTCATGTCCATGACACGCAAGATCATGACCTCTAACTGATGTAGCGAGTCATAATGATATTTAAGCATATGCAATAAATTCTATGTCACGAATCCTGTAACTTATACAGAATCACCATGAATATCTCAGAAAGATTATGTCTCATGAACAGTGTCAAGTGTCCTATGGTATGACGTACTTGATAATGCAAGCACGAAGATATATAGGGTCGCGATATCAATCTCTAGTGACGTTACACAACTCCGCGTACGGCGTTGACACCCGAATATTATTCGGACGCTAAGCAATGTCACACGGTCCTAGGTTGAATATTTATATCATATAAATATATCATGGGAATAATAGAAAATAAGTGCTGCAAGTATGGCAAGGTACACTTGCCTGGGGTTTGGTTTCCAACTGTTGCTCTGGTATCAGCGAGATCTGCAGGTACTCCTCCAGTTGCTGAAATAAACACTACCATCATGTTCAGAAGATATCAAATAGCTAGAATTGTCTGTCCATAAGTCCAATTTGGACACAAGGACAAAAATAACAGTTTCTGGTCAAAGCGGGGTCCATATATAGCCCACTTCACACCGAAAAACGTGTCAGACACAATATTCTCCAAATTTGTAAAACTTAGGGTATACAAGTCTAGAACGACAATATGAACCCAACAGAATGTCCAGAACTGGATTTTGATGAGCCGATCACAAAATCGCCCGTCAAGTGGAGTCGTGGGGACCACGATACGGAATTTTGTCAACGTTCTCAGAATCAAACCAAACATGGGTCACAAGACCAGCATATTGCTACGAGTCAGATGGCGTAAGTTTTGTTTCGAAACGACGAGCGTACACAATGTTACAACGAGTTTCATAATAGGACCGATATGGGGCGTTGTCGACGGATACGCGTTGATTCCGATGTGCACGCACATCCAAGTCAACTTTTACAAAATCCTACATATCCGTATTAACAGCGCGCACCTTTTGGTAAAGTTCGCACACGACCAAGTCGTCCCGTTTAGCGGAGAGCACTCAGTTCCGAAAAAAATAGATTTAGTAAAGACCAAGTTTTTGGTCATTTTTACCCTCGAATAGATTATAAATTACAGCTCAATAAAATAAAATAAAAATAGGGTTTAAAACTTGGTCATACAGTCTAAATAATTGTTCAAGCCAATTTTGAAAATATTTAACAGGTTGGTTGCAAAACGATCGCGAACTGGGGAGTTCGGGATAATTTTTGATTTTCAGAAATTGGGGGTTTATTTTCCTGATTTTGCGTCGCAGTTTACGACCGATACAGGACGCGATACCCTGAACGAGTTACACGGAATTCGAGAGGGTCACGCAAGGTACGCGCACGATTTGACAGAACGGAAAATAAGACAGCGAGGAGAGAGAAACACTCACCTGAACAGGGGTAGGTATCGACTAAAAATTGCGTTCGCGAGGTGGCACGGCGACGCTCGGCCGACGGTGGCGACGCTATGGCGGCTGCTAGTTGTTATGTCGTCGGGGCTTGGCGTCGTCGGGGAGAAGCGGCCGAGGCTCGGCGAAGCTGGTGGATGCCGGAGGAGCTCGGCGGAGGGAACTCGGCGGGTGGCGGTGGCTGAGGAGGATGATGGTGATGGGAGATGGGAGATCGTGGTGGCGATGGGAGGTTGGTGGCGAGCTCAGTAGGCGGTGGCCGGGGTCGGCTGAGGAGGGTCAGAGTCGGGCTCGGGGTTGAGGTGGTTGAGGGCCGTGGTGGAGGTGATCAATAGTGTGGGGATGGCGGTGATGGGGGTTCGTCGGCCGCAAGTTTTATAGGGGAGGGCGGCCGACGGTTAGCGGCGGGGATGCGAGCGGACGCGACTCCGGCAGAGAGAACTGCCGCGGAGGGGGAGGGAAACCGTCGAGAAATTCGGGGTTTAGGGATTTGGGTTAGCGGGTTAGCGGGCGGCGGGTTCGGGTTCGTGTCTGTGGGTACAGATAGGGCTACAAACGAGCCAAGCCATTCGCAAGCTGCTCGAAGCTCGTCTTGATAATAGCTCGTTTGAGCTTGGTTCGTTTAGTAAACAAGCCAAGCTCAAGCTTCATTTTCGAGCTCGTTTAATAAACGAGCCATGCTCAAGCTTAGAAGTACTCGGCTCGTTTGAGCTCGCGAGCTGGTTCGTTTAGAAGCTTAAGAGCTGACTCGTAACCTGGCTCGTTTAGAAGCTCGTTTAGGAGCTCGTTGCTGGCAGTTTACAAATTTATTTTGTTATTTAAATTTAAATTTGTTCTTTGATGAATTCTAATTTTATGCATGTTTGTATAACAATATGGTTGTGTGCATTGTATATAATTATATGTCCTTAATAATTGATATTAAAGAACTTTTTAAATTGAATTTTTATAAATAAATTGTTAATATTATAGGTACTTGAATTCAAGCCTAACTAGCTTGAAATCAAGTTCGTTAAGCTCAAAATCAAGCTTAATATCAAGCTTAATGAGCTTGAAATAAAGTAGAACAAGCTCAAAATCAAGCTTAACGAGCTTGAGTTTGAGCTTATCAAGCTTGTTTATCAAGCTTGAATCAAGCTTGCTTATCAAGCCAAGCTCGAGCTCAAACCAAGCCAAGCTCAAGCTTAATATAAACAAGCTCGAACCAAGCTCAAGCTCTAAAATAAAAAAATTATCAAGCTCGAGCTCGAGCTCGAGCTCGGTTAATTCTAATCAAGCCAAGCTCAAGCTTATGAAAGCTTGGCTCGGCTTGGCTCGTTTGCACCCCTAGGTACAGATCTGAATTTGCTATGGTCAGTTCAGGGTTGGGTTCGAGTCAGTCCAGTTTGGTTTAATGGTTGGTCTGGTTTGGTTCAGGTTGGTTTATATTAAAACATTAATTTTTTAGGTCTTTAAAAATAGTTCCATGGTCCAATAAATTCCAGAAAAATTGCAGTAAGTCTAATATTTTATTTCACACTCAAAAATATTATTTTTATAATATTTTAATATTTAATAAAATCATAAAATTAATTTAATACCAGAAAACATTGATTTTAATTAGTTAAAAATTCTAGAAAAATTCCTGAAAATTTATTTTTAAATTTTAAAAAAATTTGGGGGTTTACAGGGTGCCAGTCAGTATAGTGTCTGATAGGGATACGAGATTCATATCTTACTTTTGGTGGAGCATGCAAGAAAGTTTCGGTACTCGCCTAAAGTTCATCACATCGTATCACCCTCAGATGGATGGCCAGTCTGAGCACACCATTCAGACACTGGAGGACATGTTGAGGGGTGCATGCTTGATTTCAGTAGATTATAGAAGAACCATTTATATTTGGTCGAGTTTTACTACAATAATAGCTACCAATCAAGCATTCAGATGACTCCCTATGTGTCACGACCCGCATCCGATGTAGGAATGCAAGTCGAGAACAACGCCCAGCCTACGCCGCATAATTGGCAGTAGAACATTGTTTGGATAATCTATCTAACAATATAATGAACCACCAACAATGTCAATATAATCAATCATAGATCTAAGATAAAAATGAGCACGAATATGATAAAGAATAGAAATAATCACATACAACTCATGAGTCTAAAATAATAACATCAATGAGTCTGAAGGAACTAAACAAATAAGTTGGAGACAAATCTAGTACAAAGAATACTAAGAAGCTACTAGTCTCGCGTCAACTGTCTCAGTTGGGATAAGTCCCTCCTGAGCCAGGGTCTCTGACTCTAATCCCACAATATCCTGAGGTCCATAATGTATAGGGTACCACTCCTCAGTGTCATCTGGAAAAAATATATCCAGTCAAGAAAGGAGCATAGTACATCCCTAACAGCGGTTCTAAACAATGATAAAAATTATGTAGCAGTAAATAGATATGAATATACAAGATGCAACAATAGATACAAGAGATATATAATAAGAAAATACTAGAATAAATACAATAATGAATAATATGACAATGAACAAGAATACTAATGAGTAAATGAGTGAGTACTAGATTTAACACGTTATTGGCTTAGGAACTTGCATAGAAAAACTTACACAGGAATAAATGGTCTGGTTAGTCATACGTGCGGTGTATGACCAACACTCACAGGAAAATAAGACATGCACAAGAAGGGTATGATCACATATCTACACTAAAATACTCTCCACCCCCGACTGGTATAGTGGATCCAACCATGGTATGATATGGCACGGGATTCTCTAGGAAGGTAGCAAGTCTCCCCGAGAATCAGTGTTTGTACATGTACAAGATAATCAATGAAATAAGGCTTGCACAAGATACACCATATATCAAGGAATAATATCTCATGACGAGATCCGGATATACCAATCCGTGTAACCATCGTGTCAAGAAAATATGGATATATATACTAGATATAATGAACATAGAGGATATCATAAATGAGAAATTATCAGAGAATGTACTCGCCTGAAGTCCAAAGAATAGTCTCACAGATGTCTGATATGGTGCCTCGAAGACCTAGATATGGAATATAACATCAATACAAGATTTCAAAAAAAAATAAGTTAAACTAGTCAACATCTAGGTCAACAAGCCATTTCTAAGTCAAAAAGTCAAACTAGGTCAACTCTAAGTCAAACTGGTCAAACTTGGTCAAACTACCTATTTCTAGGTTGCATGAGTCTATCTCAATGATATTGGATTTATACACTATGAATCTAGGTCATACAAACTACATCTTAGGATACTAAGATACTGTATCTCAGGATACGCAAACAGGAGATATGTAATATCACATATACATATATAAAGCAATATTAAATATTAAATCCTAATGATAAAAGCTATGTGGATACCTTGATTTCGAACCAACTTGATATCGCAACACTAAACCTCCAACTTGATACCCAAACCCAATATCTTGGTTATTCCCAAATAGCTTGATACTTACCTTGATATCTCAAGGTAATTGCGAAAACTTCATATATATACTAACTACACATTAATAACAAATATCTAACAATAATTAAATAATACAATAAATAATTATCTGACATGCACAATATTTAATTAATTATAAAATTACTAATACCCTTTCCTAAAAAATATTGTAGTGACAAGTCTACCCTCCTTAAAATAATTTTGTCCTCAAAATTCAAAGATGAAAACTACCCCAGAAAATAACAGAACAACAGAACAGAATATAACATAACTAGGAAAGAACATACCTCAAGGCACAAACAAATATGGATAACGCTCTAGCATTTCATCCTCTCTCTCCCAGGTAGACTCCCCCGGAGAGTGATGCCTCCATGCGATGCATACCAAAAGAATAGTCTGGTTCCTTAGCACCTTCTCTCTTCGATCCAGAATCTCAACTGGCTGCTCTGGATAGCTAAGAGTAGGGCCCACCTCTATCTCCGAGTGATCCAACACGTGACTAGGATCTGCCATGTACCATCTCAACTGTGATACATAAAATATATTGTGCACTCCCTCCAGTGCAGGTGGCAAGTCTAGTCTATAAGCAACTGCACCGACCCTCTCTAGAATAGTGAAAGGTCCGATGAATCGCGGACTAAGCTTTCCGCCACCACCAAAGTGAATCTTGCCTCGTGTCAGAGAAATTCTCAGAAACACCAAACCACCCACCTAGAACAAAATACCACCTTAAGAACTTAATCTATAACAAACAACCAATATCAAGCATAAAACAAAAATCTAAAACTATACCTCAAACTCCAAAGTTCTTCGGTGGCTATCGGCCCAATGCTGTTGTCTGTCCTGCGCCACTCGAAGTCTGTCTCTGATCAACTGAACCTTCTCTACTGCATCCACAACCATCTCTGGCCCAAGCAAAACTCTTTCTCCAACATCGTCTCATGACAAGGGAGTACAAAATATTCGACCGTACAGAGCTTCAAAAGGTGACATCTCTATACTAGCCCGGTAGCTGTTGTTGTAAGCAAACTCTACCAAATGGAGATGGTCCTCTCAAGAACCCCCGAAATCTAGTACACAAGTGCGCAACATATCCTCAAGAGTCTGAATAGTCCTCTCTGACTGCCCATCTATCTGGGGATGATATGCAGTACTGAACTTGAGCTGAGTGTCCAAACTCGCCTGCAAACTCCTCCAGAAATAAGAAGTGAAATAACTATCCTGATCTGAGACTATGATGACGAAAACTCCATGTATCCCAACGATCTACCTCACATACATCTCTGCCAGCTTCTCCGTAGACAAATCCACCTTGAAAGGCAAAAAGTGGGCTAAGTTGGTCAACCTATCAACGATAACCCAAATCGCATTTTTTTTTCCTGGAGATCGTGGAAGTCCGGACACAAAATCCATAGTAATATGCTCCCACTTCCACTCTGGAATGGATAATGGCTAAAGTAAACCTCATGGCCTCTGCCTCTCGGCTTTCACCTGCTGGCACACTAAGCATCTGGATACAAACTGTGCCAGTTTTCTCTTCATGCCATACCACCACACACTCTATCGTATATCCTGATACAACTTGTTGGCACCTGGATATATGGAATACTGAGAGCGATGCGCTTCCTGCAACACCTCCCCACGTAGCTCTCCACTAGGCACACACAATCTAACTACATGCCGCAAAGAACCATCCTCAGCAATGGTAAAATCGTCCTCCAATCCTGCTCTTACCTGAGCACTGATGCTCCTCTGAGATACATCCTCATACACTATGCATCCTTGATCCTGTCCATCAAATCTGAATGTATCTACAATCCCCATATCTGCATAGCCAAACCAGGAACTATCATCTCAATGCCCAAGCTCTCTAAGTCCTCCAACAAAAATCGATCCTGCGTCATGAACATAGCTACCGGATACCTGCTTAAGGCATCGGCAACTATATTAGCTTTCCCAGGATGATACTGCAAGGATATATTAAAATCCTTCATCAGTTCCAACCACCGACGCTGCCTAATGTTCAACTCTTTCTGTGTAAAAACGTACTTCAAGCTCATATGGTCTATAAAGATCTCCACACGCTCTCCGTACAAATAATATTTCCATAACTTTAGGGTAAAGATGATTGTTACCAACTCCAAATCATGGGTAGGATAGTTCTTCTCATGAGAACGCAATTGCCTGGATGCATAGTCAATCACTTTTCCATTCTGCTGAAGAAAATAATCCAAACATTTCTCTGATGCATCACTATAAATAGTGAAACCTCCAGACCCTGATGGCAACGTGAAAATAGGAGCAGACGTCAACCTTTTCTTCAATTCCTCAAAAGCAACCTGGCAATCCTCCGTCCAAATAAACTCAACATCCTTCCTGGTGAGTCTGGTTATCGCTCGGCAATCCTCAAAAAATCTTGCATAAACTTCCTGTAATAGCCTGCCAATCCCAAGAAACTCCTGATCTCTGCTACCGAACTCGGGGTCTTCTAAGACTCCACTGCTGCGATCTTCTTCGGATCCACTGAAATACCATTACCAGTCATAACATGCCCCAAGAACTCTACCTTGTCCAGGAAGAACTCATACTTAGACAACTTCCCATACAGCTTCTCCTTCCTCAGCACTTCCAACACAATCCGCAAATTCTTCTCATGCTCCTCCGATTTCTTCGAGTAAATGAGTATGTCGTCGATGAAAACCACCACGAACTTGTCAAGGTACTGATGGAACACCTTGTTCATCAAGTTCATAAATACCGCCGATGCATTAGTCAAACCAAACGACATCACCATAAACTCATACTAACTATACCGAGTTCTAAAAGCAGTCTTCGGTATGTCCTCCGGCTTTAATTTTACCTGGTGGTAGCCTGATCTCAAATATATCTTAGAAAATACCTTGAAACCACTCAATTGATCGAATAGATCATCAATCCATGACAAAGGGTACTTATTCTTGATAGTGAGATTATTTAATGCCCTGTAATCAATGCACATGCGCACTGATCCATCCTTCTTCGGTATAAACAATACCGGGGCTCCCCACGGTGAAGAACTCGATCTGATAAACCCCGTTATCCTATAATTCGTCCACCTGCTTCTTCAGCTCAACCAGCTCGCTGTTGTTTACTCTATAGACATGCTACAAAATTGTTCTGCACCTGGCACTAAGTCTATAGAGAATTCAATATCTCGATCTGGCGGTAATCCTGGCAATTTCTCAGGAAACACATCCAAGAACTCTGCTATCAACGGATGCGGCAACTCCTTGTCTTCCACCATAGCTCCACAAATAATGCCTTCTCCCTGCTCTGCAGCTCCTCTAGCAAAATCAAACTCTGGCTCTCCCGGCGGACCAAACAAAACTCTACCTCCTCTACAATCTATACTAGCACGGTGCCTACTCAACCAATCTATCCCGAGTACAATATCGTAGCTCGAAAGTGGCATTACAAGTAGACATGCACTCAACTCCCTGACTCCTAGAGTAACTCTCCGATCCTTGCAAATATCATTAACCAGGATAATGCCTCCCCCGGTCATGATCTTGCAAGTCCTAAGCAAAGACTCAACTACCAAACTATGTTACAGAGCAAAAAAAATAGATACAAAACTATGGGAAGCACCACTATCAAACAAAGCTAAAGCTGGAATGGAATCAAGAAGAATAGAACCTGCGATGACATCTCCGGTAGGCTCGTCCTTCTCGACGGTCATAGGAAATGCTTGTCCCTGACGTGAACCTTCCTGCTGCTAATGCTGGATATAATGATACTGCTGGGTCGGAAGCGGTCCCCTCGACTGTACTGCAGGTGGTCTCGTATGTGCCCTCAGAGCTGAAGCTTCTCCCTGAACTGCATGATGAGGATACTCTCTCATTTGATGCCCTTCAGTACCACAGTACAAACAAACTCCCAACCTCTTCCTGCAAACCTCCCAGATATAGTCGGACTTCTTGCAGAAGTGACAGAAAGATTGTTGTAACTGTCTCTGTTGCTGTGGTGCCTGGTGAAACGGTACCCTAGCTGGAGTCTGGTGCTGCTGCGGCTGCTAGAAAGGCCTGGACTGAAAATGAGGATGTTTGGTAGATACCGTACTGCTGTTGGCTCCCAGAAAAGAATCACGGTCTCTCTTGGGCTTCAAACCCAACTCTGGCTCAACCTTGTGTGCCTCCGCAAGTATCTCCGAGTATGTCTCATAAAAAGACGGAATGAGGATCTTCACTTCCCAGTTTAGACCCTCACAGAAACGAATAGCCCGAACCTCCGGCTCTCTCACCAGATACTCTGCAAATCAGCTCAACCTGCCGAACTCCGCAGCGTACTTCTCTACAGATATGTTTCCCTGAATGAGGCTCTCAAACTGCCTCCCCAAGTCTAGCCTATCTGTCCAAGCGAAGAAGTTCTTCTTGAAGAGGTCCTTGAACACCTCCCAAGACTGTCATGCGTCAACAAGAATTGACTCATTCCTGAACCAAGTACGGGCGACGTCGAACAGTTGAAGTCCTACCGCCTCAACCTTCAGATCCTCAGAAATATGGGACACCCTCATAAGACGCTTAATGTCCTTGAGCCAATTATTAGCATAGATGATGCCCTCCATCCCCTTGAAGACCCTAGGCTCCAGCTTCTTGAAGTCCTGAATGTTGCCTGGACGAAGCTGAGCAACCTGAGGAGCAACCTGCTGCTGATGTGCCTCAGACTGAGCCATCTGTGCCTCTAGCATCTCACGAAATAGTGTAAACATCTACATAGTATTTGCTGGCATGGAAGGTGGAGGTGAAAGCCCCTCGGATATAGCTGGCACAGTCCTCCGAGTAGGTGGCAGACCTCCGAAAGCAGCTGATACTCCAATCACCAGAGAAGTGACTGGTGCAGGCCCTCGGGACGTCGCAGACCTCTCAGAAGCTGCTCTCCCCTGCTGCGATCTAGTCTTAGACAGCATCCTGAGACAAAGCAAAAGAAATAATCAATATAACACATGATGTAAGACACTCAAGGAAAGGACAGATTAAAAGATCAAGTATTAATATCAAGGAAGAATAGTTGATTGAATCAAAAGAATTTTTTCTAGATATGATTGAGTATTCTCAGCTTATAGCCTATATCCTATATTCTGAAACAGGCTCGTAATAACACTCAATTCAGAGCACCACTATGAATCGTACTAATTGCGACCTCGAGACCTGTATAGGCCACCACTAAAAACTGTCACGACCCGCACCCGATGTAGGGATGCAAGTCGGAAACAATGCCCAGCCTACGCCGAAAAATCGGTGATAGAATAATGTTTGGATAATCTATCTAACAATATAATGAACCACCAACAATGTTAATATACTCAATCACAGATCTAAGATGAAAATGCACACGAATATGATAAACAATAGAAATAGTCATATACAACTCATGAGTCTAAAATAATAACATCAATGAGTGAAGGAACTAAACAAATAAGCTGGAGACAAATCCAGTACAAAGAATACTAAGAAGCTACTAGTCCCGGGTCAATTGTCTCAGTTGGGATAAGTCCCTCCTGAGACAGGGTATCTGACTCTAATCCCATAACATCCTGAGGTCCATAATGTGTAGGATACCACTCCTCAGTATCATCTGGAAAAAATATATCCAGTCAGGAAAGGAGTAGAGTACATCTCTAACAGCAGTTCTAATCAATAAAAAACTATGTAGCAGTAAATAGATATGAATATACAAGATGCAACAATAGATACAAGAGATATACAATAAAAAAATACTAGAATAAATACAATAATGAACAATATGACAATGAACAAGAATACTAATGACTAAGTGAGTGAGTACTAGCTTTAACATGTGATCGGCTTAGGAACTTGCACAAGAAAACTTGTACAGGAATAAATGGCCTGGTTAGTCATACGTGCGATGTATGACCAACACTCATAGGAAAACAAGACATACACAAGAAGGGTATGATCACATATCTACACTAAAATACTTCCCACCTCGACTGGTATAGTGGATCTAACCATGGTATGATATGGCACAGGATTCTCTAGGAAGGTAAGTCTCCCCGAGAATCAGTGTCTGTACATGTACAAGATAATCAATGAAACAAGGCTTGTACAAGATAAACCATATATCAAGGAATAACATCTCATAATGAGATCCGAATATACCAATCCGTATAACCATCGTGTCAAAAAAATACGGATATCTACACTAGATACAATAAACATAGTAAAAAACTATCAAAAAATGTACTCACCTGAAGTCCAAAGAATAGTCTCACAGATGTCTGATACGGTGCCTCGAAGGCCTAGATATAGAATATAACATCAATACAAGGTTTCAAAAAAAATTAAGTTAAACTAGTCAACATCTAGGGCAACAAGCCATTTCTAAGTCAAAAAGTCAAACTAGGTCAACTCTAAGTCAAACCGGTCAAACTTGGTCAAACTACATATTTTTAGGTTGCATGAGTCTATCTCAATGATGTTGGGTTTATACACTATGAATCTAGGTCATACAAGCTACATCTTAGGATACTAAGATACGTATCTCAGGATACACAAACAGGAGATATATAATATCACATATACAAACAATATTAAATATTAAATCCTAATTATAAAAGCTATATGGATACCTTGGTTTTGAACCAACTTGGTATCGCAACACTAAACCTCCAACTTGATACCCAAATCCAATACCTTGGTTATCCCCAAATACCTTGATACTTACCTTGGTATCTCAAGGTAATTGCCAAAACTTCATATATATACTAACTATCCATTAATTACTAACATCTAACAATAATTAAATAATATAATAAATAATTATCTAACATGCACAATATTTAATTAATTATGAAATTACTAAAATATCCTTTCTTAGAAAATATGGTAGTGACACTGTGAGGCTTTGTATGGCAGGAAGTGTTGTTCCCCAGTGTGTTCGAGTGATGTGGGCGAGAGACAGATTCTTAGACTAGAGTTGATTGTTCGTACGGTGGAGAAGGTAAAGCAGATCCAAGGGCACCTGCGAGCAGCACAGGACAGGCAGAAGTATTGGGCAAATGCGCCCCGATGACCCCTAGAGTTCCAGGTTGGAGATCATGTTTTTCTAAAAAATCTCGCCTACCCGAGGGACCATCAGGTTTGGAGGTAGAGGAAAGCTGAGTCTGAGGTACATCGGACCATTCGATATATTGGAACGCATCGAAGAGGTTACCTACAGGTTAGCATTTTCATAGACATTAGAAGGAGTTCATGACGTCTTCCATGTATCTCAGCTAAGGAGGTACATGTCAGATCCGAGTCATATGCTTGACTACTCGGAGATCACTGTCGGGCCGAGTTGGTCATATCAGGAGGAGCCTGTAGATATTCTGGACAGGAGCGAGTAGGTGTTGCAAGGTCAGACTATCCCTCTAGTTCGTGTCATATGGAGGTATCATGCACCAGGCAAGTCGACCTGGGAACGAGAGGATGATATTCGACAGCGTTTTCCCCATCTTTTTGAAGGCCAAGGTATGTAGTAGCATTTAATTTCAGTCAATAGTTTATACCATATGTCTGTTTTAATTTCGAGAATAAAATGCTCTAAGGAGGGTAGATTGTAAATCCCCTTGACCAAATTTAGGTCTACTTGGCTTTGAGAGAGAGAGTATAGTTTGGAGCTATTTAGAATTAGAACATGGTATTTTAAATTAATCTACAAAATTTCGTATCACTTGGTGCACCTTACCGTTGTTTCGATATTTGGAGCACTACTCTAGCTTTTACTTTCAAACAAATTTTATACACTTGTCCTAGACATGCCAGCCTTTCATTCTAACCTTTGTGTAACTCATAAATACCCTCGCTTGTACTTCATTTTAGTTGCACAATATTTATTACAAGTATCTATTTTTAAATCCAAATAAATCTAACTTTGCATCTTTGTCCGTTCTAATCGAAATTGGAGACACAATCTCGACCCATTTTGTGCAACCCAATTTATGACAATAATTTATTCCGAGTCTACTACGTCCATGACACTTGTGTCCCACCCAATTTAAATCCTATGCACTTCCAATTAATTAAAGAACACCATTGACACTAATTTTAACTAAATTGGTGCAATGACTCAACCTAACCCAAAACTAGACCCAACACCAACCCAAACCCCCACTCACACTGTAAACCCCCAGAAATTTTTAGATTTTAAAAATAAATTTTCTAGAATTTTCAGTGATTTTTAACTGATTAAATTAATTATTTTCTGGTATTAAGTATTTTTAAATATGTTTATTAATATTAAAATATATGAAAATAATATTTTCTGGTGTAAAATGAAAAATTAGACATAGGATAATTTTTCTGGATTTTATTGGACCCCGAAAATATTTTTAAAGACCTAAGAACAAAGTTTTAAATAAACCCTAATTAAACCCTAGAAATAAACCCGGTTCAAATGAACCGAACCAACCCGCTGAACCCGACCCGGTTTAATTCTAAACCCAACCCCTGCGGGTCGGGTCGGATCTGAAACCCGACCCAAAATCTGACCCTTTTCAGTTACTGCTACAGTAACTGCTTCTCCCCCGACCCCTCGACGGCCGTTACGGATCCGGCAGGCTCCTCCGGCCGTTAGGCGCTGCTTCCTCTGCCGTAACTGCCCCGCTTCCTCTGCCGTAACCGCCCTGCCTCCCCGCGGCGGTTATCCGCCCTCGACCTATAAAACCCCTCGTCCAGCCCGCCGTCTCTACCACCACTTCCCCCTTTCCTCCGCCTGAAACCCCTCTCCGCTCCGCCGCCTGACCCATCCCAGCCACCCACCGCAGCACCTTGAGCCGGCCAACTCCCTCAGAGCTCAACCGACCCAGCACCCGGCCGCCTCCGCCGACGACCCGCCAGAGCCGCCTCCGCCTCCCTGCTCCTCCGTCCTCGCCGGCCAGCCCCCGAGCCCAGCAGCAACAGCCGCAGCAGCCCCTGCGCCGGACAGCCTCCGCCTCCGCCTGAGCCAGCGCAGCCGAGCCATCTCCGCCCTCCTCCGGTGAAGCCCCGGCCAGCTCCGGCCGCCCCAGCCACCAGAACCTAGCAAAACCCTAACCCTGACACAGTGTCGTGTCCCCTTGTGTCGTGTCGCCTCGCGGACACGAAAAATTCAGTTTTCGTGGAGCCCTGTTCAGGTACCCTTTTCCCTCTCCTCGTTGCCCCATTTTTTATTTCGTCTGTTGTGATGCGAACCCTGCGTGACCCTCTCGATGCCCGTGCAATCCGCTCGGTGTGTCGCTTCCTGTGGCGATCGCGAACCGCGATCCAAAATCAGGAAAATAAATACCCTATTTTCTCCCGGAACTGAGTGTGCTCCGCCAAACGGGACGACTTAGTCGCGTGCGATCTTCACCGAAAGGTGCGCGCCATTGATACGGACGTGCGAGATTTTGCAGAAGTTGATTTGGATGTGCGTGCACACCGGAATCAACGCGTATCCGCCGACAACGCCCCGTATCGGCCCTGTTCCCAAATACGTTGTAACTTTGTGTACACACGTCGAATCGAAACGAGACTTGCGCCATCAGACTCATAGCAATACGCTGGTCCTGTGATCCAAGTTTGGTTCGATTCTGAGAACGTTGACAAAATTACGTATCGTGGGCCCCGCGGCTCCACTTGACGGACGATTTTGTGATCGGCTCATCGGAATCCAGTTCTGGAAGTTCCGTTAGGTTCGTATCATCGTTCTGGACTTGTTGACACTAAGTTAGGCGAATTTGGAGACCATTGATTCTGACACATTTTTCGGTGTGAAGTGGGCCACATGTGGATCCCGCTTTAACCAGAAACTGTCATTTTTGTCCCTGTGTCTAAATTGGACTCAAGAAGAGGCGTTTCTAGCTATTTGATATTTTCTAAATCTGATGGTGATGTCTATTTCAGCAACCAGAGGAGTACCTGCAAATCCCGCTGATACCAGAGCTACAGTTGGAGTCAGAACCCCAGGCAAGTGTACCTTGCCAAATCTTGCAGTTCTTGTTACATATTTTCTTGTCTTATTAGGACCGTGTGACATTGCTTAGCTTCTGAATGGCATTCGGGTGCCAACACCGTACGCGGAGTTGTGTAACGTCACCTAGAAATGGATACCGAGACCCTATACTTCTCGTGCTTGCATTATCAAGTACGTCAAAACCCAGGACACCTGACACTATTCATGAGACAGAATCTTTCTGAGATATTCATGGTGATTCTGTATAGGTTACAGGTTTCATGACATATTATTTTGCTTAGATATTATATGACTTGATGCATTAGTTATGATCCTGCGTGACATGGACATGAGACGTTGTGTACATGAGACGTATGATTACATTGGGTGGGGAGAGACACACAGGCTATATATATATATATATATATATATATATATATATATATATATATATATATATATAACCCCTATTATTGTGAGACTCAAGACTCTAAACCCGAGCTTGGCCCATTACATGATATCACTGCTACCGGCTCCCCGACACAGAGCTTGTAGTGGTCTCAGCCTGAGTTCTAGTGATGCTCTCATTTTGCCTATCACTTAGATGGTTACATAGTTTACCCTATTGATACATTTTATATACTGTATTTATCTTGGCATGCTATTTCTTGTACCTTGTTACGTCCCTCTGAGGACCTGGTCCCCTGCCAGTTTTGCAGCATAGACCATTGTGGAGCCTGACTGGAGTTGCTGATGTGAGTTATTTTGTACATTGCTATGTCCCCTGAGGACCTGGATCCGGATTATGTCCCCAGGAATAGCAGACGAGATCTACCCCGAGGTATACGGGACAGGAGCATTAGCAGGAGCAGGAACAGGAGCAGGCACTAGAGCAGTACCAGATCCAGTAGACGAGTGATCCCCGAGGTTATTTTCTGAGTATATGCTTTATCCATACTCAGTATTTGCAGTTGTTATCTTTATCTTGACTATTGTATCAGACTCATTATCGGGTTGTTCCCCGATTTATTTACTTGTGACTTGATGATGTTTATATTTTCTTTTGTTGATATTGATGTATTCATTCTGTGGATGAGATTAGTAGACCCTTATTATTGTACTACAGCTTAAGTACACCTTGATGGATCCATTAAATTGGATTTGTACATCGGTGTATGCTGCTGGCCATTGTCACGTGTCTAGTTCCTCGATATTTTGAGACTGGGGCGTGACACACACCCTCATGGTTCATACAAAATATCATACACCAATTTTCTCCACTATAACACACCAAACATAGTAATTTTTCTCATCCAATCCCAATTCTCATTTGCTTGTGAAATTTTCAAACTGTTGGGGGCCTTTGTGCAAATAAACAACTAGGTGTCCACCTCCCATTAGAGCAAAACAATGAAGAAAGCCCTTCTTCATGCTTTGACCGGTCACCCTACCATTTTCCCCTATTTTTTTGTATGTACTATGCAATACTTTCACCCACATTTAATCCCAACCCTCCATTCAAAATTTAAACCCCAACCCACCACTCATTCCCTCATGACAAGCCTTCCCTCATCCCTAGAAATAGGGGGAGGTAGCCGGCCCTAATCCCCATGCTTACTACTCTCTCTCTCTCTCTCTCTCTCTCTCTCTCTCTCTCTCTCTCTCCCCTTCATTAACACTCTCTCCCTCAAATTTTAGCCATCACCATCACCTTCCCTCAAAACAAATCAAAACCATCACCTCCACCACCTCCTTCTTTCTCTTCTCCTCCCCTAGCAGCCGACCACCACCACCACAATCCCCTCACCATCCCCACGACCACCTCCTACTACTACCCGACCTCCACCGCCACCATCACCACCGCCACCACTGAGCTACCCGAGTACCATCACCACCATCACCTCCAACCACCACTTTCATCTCCATCAACACCATCATCATCACCACCACCTCCTCATCTTTCCTCATCCGGATCACCTCACCACCACTACCATCCTCCTCCCCTTGGCGAGCCATTGCTGTGCTGCTGCGAGTTGCTGCTTGGCCGGAGCACCCCATTCCTTTTTCAAGATTAACCCTAAGTATATTCACCTCGTCCTCCTTCTTCATCTTTTTGTTAATATTGCATTAGAACCTATGAAAATATTATAATCCTATTATCTCCATGATTACAAATGAATTTCAGAATATATATATTAGTTGGAATGGTATATAGTGATATTAAATATTGCATGATCTAGGTTGTTTAGTATGACACTTGTATTTGTGTTGTACCTAGGTTCTTAGACTAGTTTACCATATATACATCTTAACCTAATAAGTTAGGACATGTGATTAGTTACAAGATATTTTGAATTATAAACACATATTGGTAGCATAGTAGTTAGCTGACTTGTTGTGCACAATATTTGAGGACATTTTACATACTTGTACATGGAGACCTAGAGGGTTAACACTATCAAACTTGTATTGGAGAACAACTTAGCACCTACATGAACCTTAGTTGACATTGGTTGTAATATTTGAGAAATGTACATTTAGAGGGACTTGACACTTGTGCATCTTTAGACTCTTGCACCCCCGACCCTTCTAGTTGACCGGTTATAACCCCTACTTGCGTTAGCTTCTAAGTGCAGTGTAGATATACTTTTGTGTGTATACTAGTATAATGACTGATTGTTATTACATTATATTATATATATATATGATCGTTAGATCATTCGGACGAGGCTTCGGGAGCAGGACTTTAGCATTCGCAGCTTGAGGATTCAGGCAAGTATACCTTGCCTTATTTACTGTTTGATTCAAGTTATTAAATGTTGCATGAGATGTTGTTGCAAATATTATTTATAGCTGTACGCATCCAAAAATGACTCGGGTGCAGTCGACGATTGCGTCGATGTGTAGTGTATTGACTTAGTCACTAGCAGACTCACCTACTCTTGTGGAGATATTCTGATAACTTCCAAGACCCTGACACTTCTTACACTCATCACGATAGTAAACTCATATTGGGATGCGAGTTGGCGTACCCGACTAGCTATCGGTGCGTGCGACATGTATCACGGTTTAGAGCGTAGTCAGGTTAGTCTAGTTATTTGAGACCTGGCATGTAGTTACGAAGTATGCACGTCGTGTATTCGACTTGTATATTTTTATTGGACGGGGAGGAAAATTGGTAGGCGTATGGGACACACACATCAGTACCCGTAGTATCTATCGGAGCTACAGGGACTGATGACCTCTTTATTCAGATTCTACATTCTACGGAACGATATGGACGTTATACTATACAGATTATGCGTTCTACGGAGCGATACGGACGTTATATCACGCAGATTTCATGTTCTACGGAACGATATGGACGTTATACTATGCAGATTCTACGTTCTACGGAACGATATGGACGTTACATATTTATGCCTTTACCTACCCATACGTACCAAGGTTGTCCTCATATTGCATTCACTTAGATGGTTAGTATACCCCATTTACTTATTTAGTATTTATATTCGGCATGTATTTTTGTATCTTGTTACGTCCCTCTGAGGGCCTGGTTTCCTTCCAGATTTGGATGAGGCGTACTATCCGACCATATACGGGCCCGGGCAGGAGACGAGGTACGCGACTGAGAAGGAGCTTGAGGTGTTACCTTCGGAGTTTCCCTGATTACTGGTAGACCTTCCGCCTAGGGCTGGAGCATCTTTATCTAGTTAGTCGATGTTCTAGTCTAGTATTCTTATATGTCCTTCTGTACTCTTATTTCAGTATTGTATTCAGTGGATTTGTTCCCATCAGACTTATTTGGGTTATATTATGATATCCAGACTCCGTACTTATTTTCAGTATTTATTTCAGCACTCCTTATTTATATTCTGTAGATGAGATTAGATATTTACCTGCTGCACTTGATAGTATTTTAGGACAGCGTAGTATGCTTCGTCTGGTCCATTAAATTGAAAATTCCTTCGGAGTCGTATTAGCTGGCCATTGCTACGTGGCCTGGTCCCGTGTATTTTGGGACTGGAACGTGACATACCCTATTTTTCTTCTCCGTCAAATAGTGCATGCACTTCTCCAACTTTGTAGACTTTAGCCCTGGAATTACCTTCCTGTTCACCAAGTAGCTCATCCCCTTCTCACTGATATGGCTGAGCCGCCTGTGCCACAACTCAGTAGACGCATCAGTAGCTGCGTTAACCTCATGTGCCCCTTGTGTGCTCCCTTCCATATAGTAGAGTCCGGACCTCTTGCTTCCTCTGGCAATCACCATCGAACCTCTGGAAAACTTTTACTGACTGTTCCCGAAGAGACTGAAGAAACCCTCGTTATCCAACCTTCCGATCGACACCAGGTTGAAACGGATATTAAGGACATGACGGACATCTTTGAGAAAAAGAACTGCACCCGTCTTTGTCCTCAAATGCACATCTCCTATGGCAACTGCCTTTGACACATCTCCATTGCCCATCTTCAACACTCCACAGTCGCATGTTGTGTAAGTAGCAAATAGTGCCCTATTGTGAGATACGTGCGCTGAAGCACCTGAGTCCACCAGCCAAGAGTTGTCGTCGCATGCGAGGTTCATAACTACCTCATCACCTATAATGATTACGTCGCCTCCATGTGTCGAGACTGTCGTTGTAGTGTTCTTACTTTGCTTCCCCATGTCGCCCTTCTTCTCTCTCTTCCAAGAGAAACAGTTCCGCTTGATGTGGCCCTTCTTGCCACATTGGTAACACTCTCGTACCGACCCTTGGACCTTCTCCTGCTTTTGTCTCTGCCACCACCTGGACCCCTGCTTTTACCCCTTCCGCGGCTCTCTGAAACAAGCGCCTCTGAGTTGGATGTGGATGAAGTGCCCTGAGAATGTCTCTGCATCTCTTCATTCAGTACCCCGCTCTTGGAAAACTCCAGACTGATCACGCCTTCCGGAGCAGAAGCGATCATAGATATTCGTACGGTCTCCCACGAGTCTGGCAATGTACACAGCAACCATAGTTCCTGAACCTCGTCGTCGAACTTGACTCTCATCGAGGATAGCTGGTCAACCACGCCCTGGAACTCACCCAAGTGATCCGTAATAAATGCTCCATCTTTGTACCGCAGACCCATCATCATCCGGATTATGAACAATTTATTTACCCCGGTCTTCTTCACATACAAATATTTCAGCTTATCCCACAGTGTCCTCGCGTGCTCAATACTGGCAATATGGTTGTACATGTTCTTGTCAACGAACTGTCTGATGTACCCACACAGATGTATATGCTCAAAATTTTAGTCCTCTTCGGATTTGTCACTGGGCCTCTCGGAAGCAAATACCGGCAGATGCAGCTTCTTGACCAATAGCAGATCCTTCATCTTCCTCCTCCAGTAGTGATAGTTGGTATCATTCAAGTTTACCATGCGCACCGGCTTCGCGTCTATCTCTCCTTCCTGGTTTACTTGTCAACTCCTTACACCCTTCTGAAAATTTCAGAACCTGGCTTTAATACCACTTTGATGGAAAAAAAAAAAAGCGAAAACCTTTCCCAAACCAGAGAGTACCTGCGAGAGAATCGAGCAATACAATGCACAAACCAAACACTAAACCACAGAAAAATAATTCACGCAGACACAAAGAATTTTGACTTGGAAAATCCTTACGGAAAAAACCACGAGACGATCGGAGTCCAACCCTGAAGAACCTCCACTAATGGAATAAAGAGAATACATCCTCTACAAACTCTTCCCGATCCAACTCGGATCACCACAACACTTAGGAATAGAAAATAGATCACACCACGAAGATAGAAGACAATAAAAAATTACCCAAAGTTGATCTCCTCCTCTTTCCTCTTCCTTGAGATGATATGTTATGTATTCTCTATTGATCCTTGGAAATAGGGTTAGGAAAGCCTAATATATATCCCCTAATCCCGCAGCTAATCCTGGACCGTAGGATACGATCCAACGGTGTATAAAACACCCATAAAATTTCGTTCAGTCCGTCGACCGAACTTGGACTGACTTCGGTTTGGAGGTTCTGGAACACCACACCGAGTTCGGCCCGACTTCGATTTTGAGGTTCTGGAACACCATACCGAACTCGGACCGAGTTCGGCCCGACCTCTGTCTCCCCCTGTACAGCAGACTGCTCATTCTTCCCTCCCGAGTTTCTTCGACCTCTCGAATGGCCCTCGTCACCTCCCCGAGCTTCTCTGACCACAGACGATGTTCGTCGCACTCCGGGATGTTCTCCACATAGGTTGGGAACCCCACCCACTACAACAATGATGATGGCAGAGACTGAGGGAGGTGCAGGAGGGGGGGCGAGCACGGCCGAGGAGGCGGGGGGCTACCTCAGCTTGGGAAGAAGACATGGGTAATTTGGTCCAAAAAAATTGGGTCAACCCAGTTGACCGTCAATGTTGGACGAAATCCGTTAAAAGTTGAGGGTCATGTACATTATGGAAACAATGTGGGGTGCACCCTTAAATATGGTAAAAAAAGTTGAGGGTAAGTCAAAAAAATTCAAAAAAAAAAAGATATTTAGACTTTCGGTCTCAGATAAATTTTCAAATTTGTATTTGGATCTCCATAATATACATAATTAGTGTTTGGTTCTCAAAATTGTCATCAAAAAAAAAATAGTGACACTTTTTGGTACATTTTTTTTTTTTTTTGACACTTTCGAGACATTAGTGACACTTTTGAACCCAAATACTAATTATGTAAAAAAAAAAAAATCGGAACTTATCTAAGTCTAAATATCCAAAAAAAAAAATCAAGAAAGAGTGTGGGGAAGTGACCGAGTCATCTTCCCACCGAGCTCGGGAGCTCTAGAGTTGGTGACGGCGAGTTTCAGTCGGACGGGTGGTCAGTACTCCCTCCGATAAAGGTGAACGATGGATCTGGACTCTGGTAAATACTTTCCTTTGATTTGGGACGGATTCGACTGTTCGATTTCAGTTGAGTTTTGATCATTTCACTGATTTCTGCTTCTTTCTTTCGACGATCTGATCTCTGTTTTATTTCAACTATGACCGATCACCTGTTCGATGAAATGCCTCTGAGAGGGATCATCAATTCTGGTCAACGAATCCACGACACTCGGAGCGCGCACAGCGGCTCGGGTGATCGTTTGATCTCGAACTACACCGATCGACCGAGTGGGCAATTTGAACTGCTCGATTATTCGTGTCCGCGAGTTGGATCGGACACGTCAGTTATCGTTTCTTCTCCTAAATCTGTTCTCTTCCTTTTTGAGTTTGATACATAAATTCCTTCGACTCTCGGCTGAATTTGATTCGGTGGAACTCTGTGGACAGTATTTTGTGTCATGGAGGATTTCGATAATGTGTGACATAAGAGAAAAATTTTGTTATCGAAAATTTATGTATCCGTAGTTGGACTCGGAAACAATATCCCTGACTATAGTATCAGAGGGAGACATCCTTCTTTTGGTTAGCTCTGAATTGGTTAAGCGGGCCAAGCCCAGGAATAATATTACACTTAGAGAATTAAATCTCTAGTAACAGTTTGGGGCTAAGCCAGTAACAATCAAGAACTGATAAATACGTGGGCCGACTTTGAGCCCAGAGCTTAAAACAGAATATGTTCCAGTGGGCCGACTATTAGTCAATAGAAAATGAATTCAGAATGTGACCATTGGCCGGCCTAGTACTGTCGCAAGAGAAATGGTTGGTTAGTAATAGAAGGACGTTGTAATATTGTAAGTTGGAATTAAATTAGGTCAAGAGTTTAAAAGTACAAGAATTCAAGAATTTGTTAGTCCATTAATTAAGAATTTCTAGAAAATTCTAAGTAATTTAAGTAAACAAAAATTTTAAAACTAAAAGTTGGAATAATTAAAGATTTAGTTATAGAGAAATTCTAGAAAGATCTTTTTGGATCTAAAATATAATATCTTAGTGTTATCTTTCTAGGTGGACTTAGTGTAATACTTGCCATTGAATAAGACAAGTACGTACTCTCTCTCACTCTACTTTATGATATTGCATTAATTTACTTCTGCACTTTTTGTATCACGTGTCTTGTGTCGTAATAATTGAGTCGTGTCGGAAGAAAAAATACTAATATAGCATGTAGTCTACCTAGCCTGGACAACTCGTGACTGCTAGCACGTCGTAAGACGTGCCTTATGTCCAAACTTGTATGACTGCTAGCACATCATTTAGGATGTGTCTTATCCCTGCTCAGCCCCTATATGCTCGATTAGTGTTCTGATGCACATGCCACACGTAATTAATGCATGCTAATCAAGTATTTACTATACTTTACTTGTTTATTTTCACTTTATTATTTACTACTGCATCATATTGTTTAGTAATGTTTGAGATGTATTGTACTTTGTTCCAATCCTAACTGAATAATTGACATATTAGAGTCGACATAGAGATCTCTGGATCAATTGAGGATACTTGGAGGATTTAGATATTAGGATAGATTCTTATGTTGCATCGGTTGTATGTATTATAATTGTTATTTTATAAAATTTGTCGATGGAGTTTGGCATTGTATGATGTACTAAAATACATATAGTGAACTGTGGTGATGTGTGTGATTGTGATTGGGTACTTTCTCGTAGTATAGTGATGTGATGGAGTAAATGGATTCATGTACTTGGATATTTGTAAGGTCTAGACAGCTCACTATCGCCGATTCCGCAACGTAGGCTGAACGTACTAACGAACTCGTGTCCGATCAACCGGATGCATATCGTGACAAGTGTTATTTGAAATTTCATTCACTTCAGAAGTATCACTAGAAATCCATTAGTATTGTTATCAAGGCATATCCTATGAACACAACATATACAGAATTAGAACAAATCTTTCTTATCAGGAATTTCTACTTTTTCTAAACATCTCTAAAGTTTAAGATAATTGGTTATATGGGTTTTACCTTTCCATAATTCATAAGTGGCCGTATTCTTTGATTTAGTAGAGATCATATTCAGGATATAACAAGATAATAACAAGGCTTCTTCCCACAAATTATCAGAAGTATCTAAGCTGAGAAGCATTGTATTCATTATGTCTAACAGAGTACGATTTTTTTTCCAGCTACTCCGTTGGACTGTGGTGAATAAGACGCAGTTACCTTTTGAATAATTATATGTTCTTTACATAATTTAGTCATTTTATTTTAGATATGCTCTATACCATGAACATATCTAGTATTTTAATCATTTTTCTCTAGTTGATTCTCAGCTTCAGACTTGTATGCCTTGAATCTATCAAGGACATCATCATAGGTATTGAAAAAGTATGTATAACAATACTTTGAACAATCATCTATAAATATAACAAAGTATTTCATACCGTCTCGGGTCAAAGCCCTATTAGAACCACATATATTACTATGAATTAATTTTAAAAGATTAGAATTTCTATCTACAGTTTTGAACGGTAACATATTGTGTTTGGCTTGAACAAAATCTCACATTTATATTTATCATCTATTGGAGTCTTGGAAATAAGGTCTAAGTTTATCATTTTTTTTCTAAGAGCACCTAGGTTCATATGACCTAATCTAGCATGAAATACCTAATGAAAGAAAAGGAATTGAATCTTTCTATCCCAGCATTAGCAAAACCATTTTCTTCTTCCAATGCATCACAGAGTTCTTTAGCGCTTTTATACTCAAAGAATATGTCATATAATGACTCAGATAAAGTATAAAGTACTTACAGTTCTGTGAAAATAATTGTAGCTTTAGGGGTGCAACTCGGATGGGTTGGGTCGAATTTGAGTTCAATCCAAGCCCAACCCAATGAATCAATGATTAAGATTAAATGACTTAAATACGGTTAATAAAATGGAAATGCTTGAAGATGCAAAAAAAAGAAAAAGAAAATATGGATCCCTACTCTATATATGTCTATATGATGAGAGGTCCACATCTTCCAGATTATGCGTCTATATATTTAAACATTGAGATGGGATCCACTTGTTATCAAAAGTAGACTTTGATACAGTCATCTGTATCAAAGTTTTTTCTAGTGCATCTGGAGCTTCATTACTCTACTTTATTACTCCTCTCTAGTCAGTTGTCCAGTCAACCATCATTCTAGTCAGCTTACCCAGTTATTAGTTTATTATTCCTTCATAGCTCAGCAAACTCAGCAAGCTAGCTCTACACCCAATCAGCAGACAATTAGCGTATCAAAGCTTGCATCAGGATGGAAAGTTCTTATAAATAGAGAAGAAGGAAAGAGATATTTGTGGAGAGATTTAGTGTGAAGTTTTATTCCTTTCTTGTTCTTTAGAAATACAGTTACGTTTGTATTTTTTTCCAAAAAAATTTAAATTCTAGCATTTGATTTATTGGTTCATCACTGCAAATTCATGTCGAATTGTGCTAGATCACCACCACTACGAGGTCGGGCAGGGAGCGGCTCCATCAATATTAGGGGTGAGTGTTCTGTGTTCGATTTATTATAAGATAGTTTCCTGAAACTGTCGAGATAGACTATGTTTGACATAATCTTTCCAACTCCTCCTAGTTTCATTTCTAAGAGAGTTATGTTATAGAACCGAATTCATGAAAATCAAATAAATCGAAATTCTAAAAAATTTAAAATGAAAATCAAACTGAAATTAGTCATAATCAAAACTGAACCGACCTGATAATCGATTCGGTTTATTCGATTTGTACGATTTGACTATCTTTATTGTTTAATGCGCCGGTCGCAAAGTTGAAATTGTCATTAAATTATATCAAAATTTTCTAATTTATATATATATATATATATATATATATATATATATATATATTTTGTATTTCAAAGTCGGGTCAAAAGTTGAAGTAGTTACTAAATTATTAAAATTAGACTTAAAATACATACATAGAATTATTGTTTTCAAAATATATATATTTTTAATCATAAACTATGAATAAAATTGAGGCTATTTAATAATTCTATAAATCGGTTTTCGATTTTGGACCGAAAAAGAAAACAAAAATCAAAACCAAATAAATTTTTCAGTATTTTTAAAACCAGCTAAATCGGAATTTTTTTTTTTTTTTATTAACCGAAACGGATCTTTTATCCGATTCTGCTCTCGGTCTAAAACCAAATAATGCTCACCGGTGTACAGTATACCAAATAGAGTATACAGAAAATTTACTGTAGCAAAATAAATTTATATTAAATTCATGTAAACGAAACAAGTTTAGATAATTTTGAAATACAGACAGAGTCCGCCAACAGTGTTGGCGGAAAACAAAAAAAAACACGTAGGCAAAAATGGACCCCATCCAAGCCCAATTTTCGCCAAGCACAAATTCAACCAACAGTGTTGGTGGAATTTGGTCTTGGTGGGACCCGCAGGTTGGTTTGGGTGGTTAGGTTTTGTTTGGTTTGGTTTGTTTTGTGTATTTTATTAGTTTGTTTTAATTAGTTATGTTTTGATTTTTTTTTATTTAATTTAGTTTTGAAATTTGATTTAAGAAAATATAAAAATAAAATTAGAAATATTTTGTTTTAATTAGTTATGAAAAAAGACTGTTTGATATAAAAAAAAAACTAAAGCATTAAAATAAACATAAAATTGGAGGACACAAATAAATACTAGTTTTTTTTGTTTTTATTTTTTTACTTTTTTTTCTTATCAAACATTGCAATAGCATTTTTTTTCTTAAAGTAACATTTTTCTTTATAATTTTCTAAATAAACCAAACTGTTTTTTTATTTTATTTTTCTTTACAATTAATTTATTTTAATTTTATTTTGTTAAAATAAATTTTCTTAAATCTAATTACAAAACTAAACTAAACTAAATAAATAAACCAAAACATAACTAATTAAAACAAACTAAAAAAACATACCAAACCAACAAACCAAACCAAACCACCCGTGGGCCCCATACCCAATTTTCGCCAACACTGTTGGCTGAAATTGGTGGGGCCAATTTCAGAGTTGGCGGAAATTGGCATGTGGGCCCACGGCGGGTTCGGTTGAGTGGTTTGGTTTGGTTTTATTTGGTTTGTTTTATTAGTTTTTTTCAATTAGTTATGTTTTGTTTTTTGTTTTTTTCTATTTTTTTTGTTTTGTATTTTGATTTTTTTTTATTTAGTTTAACATCCAAAATAAAACATGTTATCATTGAACCAAAAAAAAAAAAATCTACCGTACGAATATTACGTCTGCCGTCGAGCGGATTTCGAACGGCCATAACTATTTGTTTTCAAATCGTTTTTCCTCAAACAATAGGTCGATTTGTATGTTTTTGACGAGAGTAACACAATTTGTGTAGAGAGAATTTTCATCCTAAGTAGGACGTACATATTACATGCAAAAATAAAAAATATAAAACTTTAAAGTATCATAACTTTTGACTAGAAGATCGAAACAAGTCTCAGTTTGTGCCAAAATGACCGTATGGAAAAGTACTTCGGGATAAACCGTTTCTGTTTGACGGACTTCCCAAATTTTTAGAATCGCAAAAAAAATGATGTTTCGACCTTCAAATTTTACTTTCGGTAATTTTTTTTTTTACAGAATATTTACTGTACCGTTAACGGCGAAAAAAATTAATGATAGGAATATAATATTAAAAAATATAAACGCCCAACTTACGTTTTGAATGTTTTGATAGTTTTTTCGTAATTTTTTAAACTTTGATGTTTTAGATGAAATTTATACAAATTTTGATGCTCTTGATGCAAATTTCCGAAATAAATATTTCTAAATTTTTCTTTACAATTATTTTATTTTATTTTTTTAAATCAAATTCTAAAACTAAACTAAATAAAAAAAACCAAAACATAACTAATTAAAACAAACTAATAAAATAAACCAAACAAACCAAACCAAACAAACAAACAAAATCCAACCACCCAAACCAACCCGCGGGTCCCACCAAGCCCAAATTTCGCCAACACTGCACAAATTCAGGCAACAGTGAATTTGGGCTTGGGTAGGGTCCACTTTTGTCTACGTGTTTTTTTTTCCGCCAACACTGTTGGCGGACTCTGTCTGTATTTCAAAATTATTCAAATTTGTTTTGTTTACATAAATTTAATATAAATTTATTTTGCTACAGTAAATTTTCTGTAGAGTATATTAGTTCACAGCCAAAACAATTTCATTTGTCACCCGATGACATGACATGTATCACATGGTTACATAGCATGCAACACGTTTTGTTTTGTACGTATATAGAACCAAAATAAATATAAACCCTTATATATGAGATTATATAAATATACATATATATATATATATATATATATATATATATATATATATGAAAATAAATGTACGTATCTCTACTATTATAATAAAGATTGAAAATAGCTAAAAAAAATAGCCGTTCAGATCGTATATATATCCTCCACTTAATAAAAAAAATCAAAAAAAAAAAAAACTAATTGTGTATGTACATTCTCACATAGTTAAAAAAAAAATCTAAATTCTTTTAACTACATTAACATATAATAAATTTTAAAATATATTCAATATTTAAATTATATTTAACTAACTATATGATATTATCTAACTACATACATATTCAAAATTTTAAAAACATAACTATAATCCTAATTAAAATATATTCAAATCATATTTTAATATAATTTAAATTTATATCTATTTTTTAACAATTTCATAGTTTTTTTTTTCGTTTTTGTACGTGGGTTGCACGTAACCATGACTAGTATATATAATAACACTTATAAATTATATTCGTATAAATTTAAACATGCATATACATAACTATTTACACACACACACACACACACACACACACACACACATATATATATATATATATATATATAGACACACACACACCAGTGGAGATCAAGCGCCAGATTGACAAGGTCAAACTCAGGTGTCGCCATTGTGTGTGACAGCCAGATACGTGTCTGGTTGCTGGCAGCGGTGTGGACAAGAACTATTTGGGTTGGATTCCAGTGCCTTATGTTCCTAGTCGAAGATAAGGGTGGTATACTTTCTTTATTTATTTATTTTGCAAATGTATATCATTTTGGACAGAGTGGTGGTAGTTGCAAGGGCGTCATTTAATTTTCTTTAGAAAAAATTAAGTGGGGTTGTAGTGGGTACCGTGCAGGTGTGGTTCGTAGGAGACGGAAGCGGTGTTATGTGACCGATGTGGTACGCGGATGTAATGCGGGTACATGTACGGTACTAGTGCAGAGCTGATGCGGTTGCGATTGTGTGAGGCCTTCTGACATGATGGGACATTCGGATGAAGATGGCGCCTTCAGACTAGAAATATAGGTCTTCTGGCCGAAATTAATTAGTTGTAAGCCTTTTGGCTGAATTTGTACCCCTACTAAAGGAACCTCTCATCCCTAGGGACGTACTGGCGGGACAAAGTATGTTTGACATAACCCTTCCAACTCCTAGATGTTGAAAAATTGATCGATGAAAGGGTTTCTTGGGCCAAGAAACTCCCCTCTTCGTCTGGAGCATCTGTACTTGATAGTTCTAAAATAGACCCTATCAAAAAAATTAAGAACCATAGTCTATCTTATTGGTAGAACTGTCGACTGCTATAAAAAAATTTAAACAATTCTGAATAAATTTTTTCGATGACAAATTTGTAAATAAAAAAAATAAAAAAATTTAGATTTTCCTTGTTCTATTTGTGGAGAGTATCTAAACCTTTTCTGATTTGACCACGTAGAAATTGCCATGTGGGTGTATGGTCATGTCATGGACATTTATTTTTGCTCCCTCCTGGTGGCAAACCGATCGATAGATGCAGTGGCAACCCAAAGTGAAAGTCGATTGATCCGAGGATCAGAAATTTTCGTACAGAACATTATATTTTTTTATTAAACTATGCATAGAAAGATAAGTGTGTAAAAATTACGAGAAGAGAACAAAAACGCTTTTAGTAAGGACGTTTTGGTTCTCTCTGTATTTAAAATTAATAACCAAATGAAAATGTCCTTGCTACATACGTTTTAAAATTTATTTACCTTTTTATATTTTGACTTTGGATGAATGAAAAAGAAAAACAAGTAAAAATAATAAACTAATATATTTTATTCAAAACATTCCTATTAGGGTTTCAACTTTTAAATTTTTTATACAAACTTTTTCATACAAAACTAACTTTATTGGGCTGGAACAAAATTAACAAAATATATTTAGTAAAACGTCTTTAGCAGAAACATTTTCAACTTTTTAATTTAATTTTATTGTTTGAGTTAAAAAAAATAAAAAAATTTGTAAAAGCAACTTAGTAGAGACGTCTTTCATTAAATTTATTTATTTTAATAATAAACCTCTTTTCTCTCGAAATTTAGAAAATAAAAAAAGCAACAGCCGCCCTTATGAAGGGTGTTTTAGCTTGACGAGCATATTCTAGCAAAAAGTTGCCATCTGTTTTTTTCTTTTTTTTCTTTTGTCTCTTTTACCGTTCACTAAAGAATGAAGACTTTCATAGGAAACGTTTCAATAAATTTTTTTTGTTAAGTCTTTTTCAACCCAAAAATAAAAAAATGTCCCTGATAAAAATATTTTGTATAAACTATTTTATTTTATTATTATTTTTTCATCCTTCTTCCGGACACTGAATTAAAAAAAAAAAAAATTTAAAAGTCCATAACAAAGACGTTTTCGTTCATTATTAATTTTAAAATAGAGACTAAGAATTTTTTTTTCTCTTCTCATAATTCTTATAAACTTTTTTTTTTTTTACGAATAATTTAATAAAAATATAATGTTCTAAATTTCTGTCCGAAGATTCGTTCAAGTCGACCAGAGACATCTTCTAATGGAATACGTCACGCTCGGCCCGTCCGCATGACATGCTTGAGCCCTTATGCTAATGTGCACGTGATTGACTGGGCAACTATAAAGGCAACCAAGGACAATGTATTTTTTTCTTTATACTTTCCATGCTTATAAATACGGTTCTTTTTAAATAAAATAATATATTTATATATAATTGCAAGAAAGGGGAGGAGTTTGCTGAAATTGTAGGGAAGGGGAAAACTCGCCAACTGAGTTGGCGAGTTGCTGGGCCCGCCAACTCAGTTGGCGGGTGGGAGTGGGACCGCCAACTGGAAGTATATATATATATATATATATATATATATATATATATATATATATATATATATATTATTTCTTTCTAAATCAATTAAAATTTGTAAATGGATAATAACAAATTATCTATTATAATATTACAAAAAATTTACATTGATAATACCAAAACAAAAATATTTATTAAAAATTTTAAATCAAAAAATTTAAATAATACCAAAAAATATCAAATAAATAGTATTATGAGATATTTTAGTAAATGTCCCTACAAAAGTAGTATATATCCTAGTAAAAAAAAAACTAGCAAATTCTCAAAAAAAAAAAATCGGTTAAAAGAGTGCGGTCATATCTTAAAATTTTATCTATATATATTTGTATAGATAAAATGTCACTTTTATAGATTTATATAGATATATATATACAATTATCTATATATATTTAGAATTTCACTAATTATGTAGATATATATAGATATTTTTTGTTAGATAATTGTATATAGATATTTGTATATATTTAGAATCTATATTATTTGTATACAATTATCTAATATTATCTGTTAAACAAAAAAAAAAATTATCTGTTATCTAATATATATTATCTATATATATTAGATAATTGTATATTAGTGAAAATTATCTAATATATATTATTTATATTATCTGTTAAATAAAAAATATCTAACAATTATCTAACATATTTTTCTTAGATAATTATGTTAGATAATTGTTAGATATTTTTTATTTAACAGATAATATAGATAATATATATTAGATAATTGTTAGATATCAACATCAATTGTTGAATCTCGCCAAAAGCTGAAATTATCGTGCCAGCATAATTAGTGTTCCAGCTTGGACCTTGTAAATATTATCAGTCTAAATCCTGTAACTAATGAATGGAATTATGTGAAAGTTTCAATGAAGATCTGTAAGGAACAGCTGCTCGTGGAAGTTTAGCAGAAGACTGACTATTAATTCATGTGGTGATGAATTACCTGTAATTTTCTATAAATTAGATCAATCTTTTGACTAAATCTTGCATTCTGGGTGAACCTTAAAAATTTGTACGTTACAAAATGTAGCAAAAGTGGAGTATTTCTGACATCTGGATATTTGATGAATCTCTAGCAGGAACTCCAGAACGAACTAAAATAGTAAAAAAAAAAAGAAAAATTATGAATCTCTTAAGTTATTGTTATTATTCTTATTTCATTGTTGATAATTGTTAGATATTTTTTGTTTAACAGATAATATAGATAATATATATTAGATAATTTTCACTAATATACAATTATCTAATATATATAGATAATATATATTAGATAATATATATTAGATAACAGATAATTTCATTTTTTTTGTTTAACATATAATATTAGATAATTGTATACAGATAATATAGATTCTAAATATATACAAATATCTAAAAAAAAATCTATATATATCTACATAATTAGTGAAATTCTAAATATATATAGATAATTGTATATATATCTATATAAATCTATAAAAGTAAAATTTTATCTATACAAATATATATAGATAAAATTTTAAGATATGTCCGCACTATTTTAACCGAATTTTTTTATTTTTTGAGAATTTGCTAGTTTTTTTTTTTACTAGGATATATACTACTTTTGTAGGGGCATTTGCTAAAGTATCCCATAATACTATTTATTTGATATTTTTTGGTATTATTTAAATTTTTAGATTTAAAATTTTTAATAAATATTTTTGTTTTGGTATTATCAATGTAAATTTTTTGTAATATTATAATAGATAATTTTTTATTATTCATTTACAAAATTTAATTGATTTAGAAGAAATAATATATATATATATATATATATATATATATATATATATATATATATATATATATATATACTCTCACCCGCCAACTGAGTTGGCGGGCCCCAGCAACTCGTCAACTCAGTTGGCGAGTTCTCTCCTTTCCTACAATTTCAGCAAACTTCTTCCCTTTCTTGCAATTATATATAAATATATTACTTTATTTAAAAAAAATTGTTATAAATACCTTTTAGTTGATGGGACAATTAGGTATAATCTAGCCTATAAATAGCTCTTTTATCTTTGTGGTGGTTTGGTTTCTAATTTAGCTATATGAGGGACGTCCAACCGAGAACCTCGTTTTATCGTTGCACCTTTATGCAGAAGCCAAGAAGTCTAAGTTGGCGTTTGATTCAAAGTTTTAGAGATATCTAGAAATAGATTTTAGATACATTATTGTTGTTTGATATAATCTAGAATTAAAAATTATGGAAGAATAGGAAAAAATTTATATTCTCATCCTTGTGAAAAAGTAATTTTTAAGGTCCTTCTTAGAA
Organism: Iris macrosiphon; assembly: GCA_036927795.1. NCBI lineage: Eukaryota > Viridiplantae > Streptophyta > Magnoliopsida > Asparagales > Iridaceae > Iris > Iris macrosiphon. The sequence goes on from JAYESA010000004.1 coordinate 42,684,318, forward strand.
ATAAGTTTATTTTTCTAGAAATATTGTTTGATATTTTATTTGGACAATAACATTTTTATTTTACTTTTAAAATTTTAACTACTATCTCAAACATGTATATTTAGGTAATAAAAGTACGAAAGAGTATTTATAAAAAACTAAATAAATTAATATTATTTTTCTATATTTTCAATCTAGTCTAATCAAACATGGATATAAAAATATTGAATTTATTTTTCGTAAATATAAAATATAAAATATAAAATAAAATTTTAAAAATATAAAATCTTCATCCAAATGAACTCCAAGATACAATCGTTCCTCTCAATCCCGGAACGACCATCCGAGCCCACTCATTTACCGAACTCGCATAACCGAGCCTTTGACCAAGAAGACCTAACCATTAACTGACCGGTGTGAAGCAACATTAATGAAATTATAGTATTTAATTTTAGATTTTAGACAAGCTTAACATTTTGGATTCTAAATTTTAATTTTGAATAAAATTAAAGTTGTGAAAAGAATGTATCCTTCAAAACAAAATTTTAAAAGCTGATATTTAGATAATATTAAACTCAATTAAGTTTGTTAACCTATATATAATATATATTAGCTATATGTGAATATGTTCGTTTATACAATAAAAATTACAAAAAATTTAATGTACCAAAATTAATTATAATAAAATTAGGTGTAACTAAACAACTTTGCAAAAATTGAAAAGAAAAAAAATGTTCCGCCATCGTAAATGACAAAAAAAAAAAAAATGACGCGTGGCAAAGGGGGACAAAGAGGTGGCAAAGTGGGGCCCACATGAGTTTTTACACCAACTCAGTTGGTGGAATTTGGTCTTGGCCAAAATTTTACCAACTAAGTTGGCGGAATTAAGGGGGCCAGTTGGAGACCGGTTCGGGCGGATGGGGGGTTCAGTTGTGTGTGTGTGTGTGGGGTTGTTTATTTATTTATTTTTGTTTTGTTTTGGGTCAACTTGTTTTTTTTTTTTTTTTTAGTTTTGTTTTGGGTTTGAGTTTGGATTTGGAATTGGGTCCGGATAGATTTGTGGATTGGTGCAGAAAGTGTGGTTTTTATTTGGGTTTATGTTGGTGGGTTGGTTCAGGAGAGTATTAATTTTTTTTGATACATGCCATAGTTTTTTACATCTTCGGACAATAATCAATTATCAGTTTTTTGTCTATTTTTGTCCTGAAGTGTTGTAATTTTGGCTCGAATACCATCAAGTAGTGTCCCAAAGATGTTAAAAACTATGACATGTATTACAAAAAATCAATACTCTCCTGAACCAACCCACCAACATAAACCCAAATAAAAAAGCACACTTCCAACACCAATCCACAATTCCAACTGGACCTAATTCCAAACTCAAACCAAAACCAAAACTCAAACCCAAATCCAGACAAAATCAAAAGAAAACCAAGTTGATCCAAAACAAAACTAAATAAAATAAAATAAACCCGAACCTCCCAAACCGTCCGGTTGATCCAAAAAAGCACACTTATACTTTATCATCATAAACACAAGGACGAAATTAAATAAAAGTTTTACTTTATACGACTGCGTTAATTTCACATAGGCTCCTACGAACCAAACACTCATGTGAAGCAGCTGGAACCGAACCCTGTTCCTCCCCTTCACCACATTAAAACTCTCATTTTCTATGTTTCCTTTTTTTTTTCCGTACTCTCATGTCAAACTTTTGTCTGCTAGTCACAACCAAATAAATGCATACGTGAATCATGGACACGAAAAGGAGCCCACGTGCTTTCACAAACCTTCGCACTATTTTAATTTTGCATGTATGTCCCTTGTACATCTCCCTTGTTTTTGATGCTGGTTGTCTAAAAGTTGTTTTTTTTATAGGAAATAAAAAAATTGGAGGCCATAGCCTCCCTTAGTGCTCACTAAGCTCCGGCAACTGGTATAAAAGAACAAAATAAAGGTTTTATTTCAAACCATAGATACAAGTTGGACGGTTTATGTAAAAAAGTCAAAAATAAAAAGATATCTTCCTAAACATGATTTAGTCCAAGCTAAATTTGGTAATCTATTTGATCCATGTATCTAAGGACAAAATCAGAAATTTAAGCTCGGGTGGATTATGATGGACTAGGTGTGGACTGACTCATATGAAAAAAAAAAAAAAATTTGACATCCCAGTCCCTATGTACTTGCATGTATCAATGAGTAAGATTCAAAATCTATATCTCACACTAATGCTAACATAAGGTGACCAAATCAATATCTAACAAAATACAAATCTAGTATATTGGGTCCAGTCTTGGATTCGAGGAGGACGAAAGTCTGGGAACAGTGTCAGTTGGCAAATGGCGCTGATTCGGGCCCAAGTAAGCGTTAATAAAGTCCGTGTGATCAAATCTGGACGGCCATGATTAGTGCTGGACTATTTTAGAGATATTCTATGTTTTAAAGTAGGTTTTCTCAACATATATATTTGTATTGAGGGTGGTTGGCATGAAAAGATTATAGGAGAGATTCGATGGTGCAGCTTTATAGAAAATTTAAGAGAAACTCCGTACTTTGCTCTTAAGACTCGTTATTCGAGACAGTTGGAAGAGGAGATCTGTTCGGGGAGTTGTCTACTTTGTTCAGGAAGATTACTACGGAGCTGGGTGAATGATTTCAGTTGTATGTCTTTCTTTCTTCTTGAGTTTGGTGATGACTTAAACTAGGGGACAAAGGGTTAAACATTTTTATTCAATATTGTATCTTGTTGGAAGTTATATAGATTAGAATTTGTCCAGGTTACATAGTCATCAAAAATATTGTGTTTGATATTTCTTGGTGGTTTTGTTAGATGTTGGTTCATTATCTTCAGGTGTGTTGCCATTGCTTTTGCGTCTGTGTTTGTAGCTAACTATGGTTCGGGTCACACCGTATTTCCAACAATTGATATTAGAGCTCTCAGGTTCTCCAGAGAAAATGTGCAACCATGTCTATGGAGCATATAAGCACATGTATGATCACCCACTCAGGGAAGAAATCAGACAATTTGGAAGCGAATGATAGAAGATCTACTATGGTGCAAGAATTTTCATGGTCCATTGGAGGATGACAGCGCCAAGACATCAGACAAATCTGTTAATGACTGAAAACAGTTGGATCAAAAGGCCGTTGGATTCATCTGCCAATGGCTGGACTATTCTATGTTTCATCACGTGTCCATGGGAAGTTTGACAAAAGCATTATGGAGAAGCTGCATTCGATATACAAACGAAAGATGGTTGGCAACAATATATTTTTTTATTCGCCAACTAGTCAACTCGAAGTACACAAAGATGACTCAGTGGCATAATATCTGAACGAGATTCAATGTATCATCAATCAGTTGTCTACAATAAAAATGGTGATTGAAGATGAGCTTCAGGCCCTGTTGCTTTTGAGTTCTCTATGGAAAGCTGGGAGACGTTGATAGTGTATGTTAGAAACTTTGCGCCTAATAGAGTTATTATGATAGAGGAAATCAAAAGCATTTCATTGAACGAGGAGCTCCAGCGTAAGCAGATTGAATCATCGCAAAAGTCTGCTCTGGTTGCTTCTTACGGGAAGGGAAGACTCAAGTCAAAGGCGAGGGCAATGAGAGTTCTTAGAATGTTATGAGTGTGGCCCGCAAGGAGGGATACCATCGTTGTGACGAACAAGGTCATTTTTTAAAGGAACTTCATGAAGCTCAAAAATGTGAAGACCAAAGGCAAGGATGATCAAGTAGATTTCATGCACTACTAAAATACAGTAATTAGCAACAAAATATTGGCGACGGTCAATATCCGTTGCCAAGTTGCCACGGTTCACCGTCGGTTGGACGACCAATAACCACCCTTTGCGAATTAAACAACTATTCGTTGCTAGGTCGTCGCCGATTAGTCGCTAGATAGTCACCAATTTGCGCAGTCAACCATGGGAACAACGCGGGTAAACATGGCGACAGTCTGGTGATGGATATTAAGTCGCGGATATGTCGCCTAGATATTTTAGTTGTGGTGACGGATTTGGACACCGCATATCCGTCTCCAAGTATTGTGCCCTATGTTATATTAATTAGGCGATCGATCAAAAATTTTATTTCGATCGACCGAGCCTCTCTCTCCTCTCTTCCAGCCCCGTGCTCCCCTTCGGCTCGTGCTTCCCTCTCCTCCGCTCCCCTCTCGCCGGTGTTCCCCTCTTCTCCCTTCGGGTCGTGCTTCCCTCTCCTCTGCTCCCCTCTCGCCATGCTTCCCTTTCCTCCGCTCCACTATAAGTCTTCCTCCCCTCTCCTCCCTCCGTTCTCCTCTTCGGTTTGTACTATTACTGTCCAAACTCTAGGGTGTACCATTTGGGGATGATTTATATGATAATTTCTTGTTACCACTCTAGGTGTTTGTGTTATGGCTTACGAGTATTTGGGGACTGGCTGTTGGAAGCTAGGGTTAGGCCTTATGCAGTGAGTATTTTGGGGGAGTCGGGTTCAGACAAGGGGTGCAGTGCACTTGGGAACTACAAGTGCAAACCTGTGCACATGTATGCACATGCAAAGAGGGAAACAATGCTCGGCCAGGAAGTTGGTTAGGTACTAGTTGGGGGCAGTGGCTTGTTGATTACAGTGGTGTATTATATCATAGTGTATCAGATCTTAATGACTGATTGTTGTGATGTGTTAGTGGTAGAAGAGGGTGCACAGGCAGTTAGATGTAGGGCTTGGACTGTGAGGTTGAGCAGGTGCTCTGTGAGTGTATTAGTAGTGTGATACATGTGAAGGGGAAGGACAGGAAGGATAGTACTCAGGTTGTGTGTACAGGCTTGGAACACGGGTTCCAATTAAGTGCAAATGCACTAATGTAAGGGGAGAGGGGGGGGGGATCTATGATACCCTCTAACTATAGGATACCCCCATGATACACATTCTCTTCATCCCCAAACTACAAGAACACATCTAATATATACACTAGAGTCTAGATAACACAATTAATAGCTCATACAAAGTAATATGGAGAATTTGGATTACTTCTCTAGGAGGCAAGGACTTGGCCTAATAACGGCGAGGCATAGTCCATGCAGCTATTTGACTGTCGAGGTAGAGGCCATGCAGATGTAGATAACATTGACTGTCCTTCGACCCCCATCCCTCGGCAATAGTGATACCACAACCCATCACTATATTTTATATTGTGAGCTGACGTCTTAGCATTAAATTATGTCGGTTCATCTTAATTCTGTTATATCCTTCAGATACTACATTTAATAAGAACATATACTACACTGATATACATAACTTAGATGATTCACACTAATGTATGCTAGAATAAATTTTGGGTAGTGTTCTGAGCCATTGATATCCGAATTCTTGTCGATACTATATGGAAAGGCATCATATTGAACAAATATTGATGTTGTAACTTTCATGGAGGTGGTGGAGAATGCAAAAACTCCTCAACAGGTGATGCATATCTTCATATTGAAGAGCGAAAAAAGTTTTTCATAGGTGATGGGTCAAATCAGATTCCTGTCGATACGTTTCCTATCGATAGGATTCCGACATGACCTACCAGTTATAGAAAACTTTTTTCGTCTGATCTGTTCGATATGAAGATCCGTTTTACCTATTTCTCTACTTTTTCCTCTGGTAGAATACACAAAGTATGAATTATAATACTTTTAGAATGTCCATCTAATATTGTATGTACATCTAATTGCTTCTGTGTATTTTATCTTACGATACATAATTTTTCACACCCACCAAGCAATGGATTGTTACTTGGTTGATCGTACGTGGATGTACAAGAGGCAACACGAGAGCATGATTAGTCTGAGTGACGATTTTAAGGTAGGCATTGAAGTATTTCTTAAGTATGCCATGAGAAAATCTGATTACATGGATGGTCCAAAAATTAAGTGTCCATGTGCTCATTTTTGTAATAGACGTTATGAAGAAGTGGTGATTATGGGGAAGCATCTGACCCTTAAGGTTTTGTACGTGATCGCAACCTGTGGGCATGGCAAGGTAAACTTTATGCGGAAAGATAGTCTAATTTTGTTGTGGATGTTGCTACAGATGTTGCCATCGAAGATGATGTAGACTATGTTGAATATGGAGACTACAACTTGGTACGAGATATGGAGTATGATGCGGCATGGCCTAATTTTGATCCGGAGGATCTGAATCCCGGTGCAAAGGAGTTCTATGATATGTTTAAGGATGCAGATACTTTTATATATCCTGGTTATGAGACTCATTCAGTATTGTCGGTAGTGATGCGCTTGTTGAACATAAAATCTGATTTTAACTTACCGCAAGCTTGCTATGATCAGATCGTACAATTAGTCAAAGAGGTATTACGGAAAGAATCGAAAGAGCTTCCTAAAAACTTCAACAAGTCAAAGATGATGGTCCGATAGCTCAGACTGGGGTATAAAAAGATAGATTATTGTCGCAACGGATGCATGTTGTACTATAAGGAGAATTAGGACAAAGAAAGATGTTATTTCTGCCACGTGGATTGTTACAAGCCAGTTTGGAAAAAAGAAAAGTCAACTAGAATAAAACGACGTCTGTACAAGTACATGCATTACTTGTCGATCACGAAGCGCTTACAGAGGTTGCATATGTCTCTTAATACTGCAGAACACATGACATGGCATAACTAGGAACGTACAAAGGATGATGGAGAATTGTCACATCCTTCTGATGGAGAGGCGTGAAAGTATTTTTATCGATGTTATCCAAATTTTGCTGCGGAGCCTAAAAATGTTCGATTGACGCTATGTTCTGATGGCTTCGCTCCTTTCGGACATTCGGGATCTCAATAATCATGTTGGCCGATGATTCTCACCCTTTACAATCTACCACCTTGGATGTGTATGAAGATTCCTTATATGTTCTTGACAGTTATCATATCCGGTCCTAAAAATCCAACGAAGAATATCGATATATATTTGCAGTCGTTGGTGGATGAACTGAAACAGCTGTGGGAGTTGGGCGTCACGACCTACGATATTTCGAGAAAACAAAACTTTCAGATGAGAGCTTCACTTATGTGGACTATCAATAATTTTTTTACATATGGTATGTTATCGGGATGGAGTACCCACGACACTAAGTCTTGTCCGATATGCATGGAAAAGAGTAAGGCTTTCCATCTTAAACATGGAGGGAAAGCCTCATTCTTTGATTGTCACCATCAATTTTTACCCACGCCACATCCTTGGAGAAAGAACAATGAGGCATTTAGAGCTGGAAAGCAAGAACTTTCTCGTCCACCTAGCAGATTATCGGGATATGATATTTGGGAAGATGTGAAGGATTTGTCGACCGTGATAGAAAATCCAATATCGAACAACCGTGTCGAGGGATTTGGACATATACATAATTGGACCAAGCGGAGTATCTTCTGGGACTTACCTTATTGGAGAGATAATCTTATAAGACATAATCTTGATGTCATGCATATCAAAAAGAATGTGTTCAATAATGTCTTTAATACCGTTATTGATATTAAAGGAAAGACGAAGGACAATCCCAAAGCAAGACAAGACATGGCCGAGATATGCAAGTGTTCTCAGTTAAACTTAATACAAAGGGAAGATAATGGACCTATGAAGCCAATAGCGCCTTTCACATTAAGCAGGGAAGATAGATTGTTAATATGCAACTGGATATCCAGTTTATAATTTTTCGACGGCCATGTATCAAATTTGTCTAGATGCGTTGATCTCAATGAACGTAAGCTAACGGGAATGAAGAGTCACGACTGCCACGTGTCCATGGAAATGTTATTACCTATTGCTTTTAGAGAGTTGTTGCCTCCTGCTGTTTCGTTGCCCGAGCTATCTATATTCTTCAGGAATATTTGTTCAAGTAAGTTGAGGTGCAGCATATGGTTGAACTTGAGGAGAAAATTGTCTTGACAATTTACAAATTAGAGAAAGTATTTTCTCCTGGATTTTTTGACAGTATGGAGCATCTGCCGATTCATCTACCGTACGAAGCACGTGTCGGTGGACCTGTTCAGTATTGATGGATGTATCCATTTGAAAGGTAAAGTATCAATATAAGATGCATTTTGATTAACAAATTAAGAAGATTGTTTACCCTAAATTAATTCAAAGTAATGTGTCTTTCTAGGTATCTACACCATCCTAAGAAGAAAGTTGGAAACAAGGCTCATATAGAGGCTTCGATATGTGAAGCATATATTATCGAGGAGGTCTCAAACTTCTGCTCAATTTATTTCGATACTCATGTTGATACAAATTAAATAAAGCTCCAAGGAATGACGAAGATGTAGGAGTTACACGCTACAATAGAGGCTTGTTGATATTCAATGTGAGGGGCAAGCCTATTAGGGCTAGTAAGAAACGGTGGTTGGGTGACGATGAGTTGGATGCAGCTCATCGATATGTATTGTTAAATTATGACATACAAGAAGTGAGAGATTTGGAGATGTACGTAACTATACTTTGACAGTTATCTCTAACATTGTCAATAAAATATACTAACTTGTTTTGATTCTATCTCTCAGTGTATTTAGATAAGTTAAAATAAGCACACCAAATATTAATGAGAAGGAACTTCAAAGAGAGGTCGATTATAACTTTTCGTCCTGGTTTAGCAAATATGTAAGCAACTCAGATAATATGTTAAATATACTGCCGCTACTATTTTTGTATATGTCGCTAATAATGTGTCTATTATCGACGTGTGTTTATAGGTTTTCTTGCCTAGAATAACACTTGTAAATAAGAGCCTTCATTATTTGGCATTGGGACCGATTAAGGAAGCAAGGACGTGGCTAGGCTATGTCATTAATGGCTTTAAGTTTAAAGCAAATAAAAATCCTATAAATACTGAATTTCTTACTGACGGCTTGAATATAAAGGATTCTGGTGTTTGTATAAGAGGGACCATCTACGATGACGAGCCATACTTTGACTATTATGGTATATTTTGGGATATTGTAGAGTTACAATATCCGGCCCCATAAGACATGAATATTGTTATGTTTAAATATGATTGGTTCGACACAACACCAAATCAAGGATAAAAAATTAATAAACAATTTAGATTTGTCGATATAAACCATCGTAGGAGATATAGAGGGTCCGACTCATTTGTGATAGCAAGCCAAGCTGTTCAAGTCTATTATATACGTTACCAATGGCGTCGTAGAGATCGATTTGACTAATGGGCGACATATAAGACTAAAGCTAAAAATACGTTCAATGTTGGAGACCCACAATACCAGAGGACTAGGTCGAAAGCCTCAATATTTGGGACAACAGTCGAAAGAAGATATCGTGGATAATATTGATGTTGAAGCTATTGTCAAGGAAAATAAAGGAGAGGAAGAGGTTGATATACAAGACTTAGCTCACAACCAGATAATTGGCCTTGTCTACGACCAGGAAGATATCTCTGAAGAAGAAGAAGAAGAAGAATAAGAAGAAGAAGAGGAAGAAGATAAAGAAGAGCTTGATGAGAATAATGGTGACGATGACGATAATGATGAGATGGCGATGATTATCTTACCTATGTTTGTTCGCCATTAAATTTGAAAATTCTAGAAGAGCTTGATTTAATTAACAAACGAAAGAAAGTACAAAGAGGTCCCGGACGGACAATCAGAGTACAATATTTTTTTTATTTGGGGTGTGGCGATGGACAAAGAGTACTATGGAGTCTCCTTTACTCCGTGGATAATCCGATACAGGGTGAGAAAGCTTACGTTCTCTCTTTGCTCATCTCGGTATGCTCTCTTTCTCTGTATTGGCCATTAGTGGTATGCTCTCTCTCTCTCTGAAGGAGAAAAAAAAATCAGCCTTAGAACGTTCAAGTTGCTCCTATTTATAGCCATCGTGCTGATGGTCTATGGGTGCCGTATATGCCTCTGTTTGGTGGCCTCATAAGGCTCATACAACAGAATGCGGTTGCAACAGTTTTCGCATGCCATGGGCCGATTGCCACGTGGTCTTGGTTGAGATATGCTGTTGAAAAAATCTTGGGGTTATTTTTAATATATTGTGTGCGTGACTTGGTCAGCTGGACACGTAGTCAGCACCAACTGTGCAAAGAACTCTGCAGTTGTAACAGAAAGTTCTTGTGAGCTGGAGGCCACATAAAATCTTGGCCTCATGATGGCGAAGCCGCCTGGGTCTTGTACTCCCATACGTGCTCTCGTTTGGGCCTTGGTCGAATGGACACTCTGGCCGCATGGTGGCGAGGTCGTATGGGTCTTATAGTCGCATACATGCTCTCGTTTGGCCCTTGGTTGAATGGACACTCTGGCCGCATGGTGGGGAGGTCGTATAGGACGTAGCCGAATATAAGGGAATACATAGCATGGCACGTTTTTTGAAGCAATTAATGCACTGATGTGAGTTGTTATTTTTTTCTGAGACGTCGTCTTTACGAGTCTTGAAGCATCTCAAAGTGATGAGTGATGTGTCAGAGCTACTGGCACACATCAAAATTTGTGTCAGGGGGTTCTTATGTGGCCTCTATGTTTTATGGTCGTTTATGCCGCATATAGTATAATATGCGACTTTCCTGCGATTTGGTTGATCAAGCCGCATGTGGCTCTTCTGTGATTTGGTTGATCAGGCCACATATGGCTCTTTTGCGGCTTGACTATTCAATCTGCATGTGTCTTCTCTGTGGCTTGATTGTTCATGCCGCATGTGACTTCTCTGTGGCTTGGTTGTTCAGGCTGCATGTGGCTTTTCTGCAACTTATTTGTTCAGGCCGTATGTGGCTTTTCTGTGGCTTATTGAGGGGGCATGACCTTTATGAGGCCTGCATAATTTTTTTATTCTTCTATAAGACCCCCTTCAAAGTTTCCAAAATGATAAGTTTGGAATACTTTGAAAGAAGCATAGATGGGTGCTATTGGCCGCATATGCAGGTCATGCCGCATAGCCTCGTTATCGTATAGCTGTCTCTGACAGGCTGTCCGATCATTAAATGAGGAGATTTGCTATGATATTTGTGCGGATCTCTTGGGATTCTGCACCGTCAGTAGATAAAGTAGCTCAACTAACGAGGAGTCACCGCCAACCGTTGTCGCTGCATGGAACGAGGTGGATTACGGATCAGGATTCGAACAGCCACCGTCATCATCCGTTGCTGCATAGTCCCCCCTATATATAGGAGAGAGAGAGAGAGAGAGAGAGAGAGAGACAGAGATTGAAGTATTTTTCTCCAAACTCTCTTTTCTCATTCCTCTTTCTTGCTGTTGCCATGGCTACCAAGGTTGCCTCCTTCCTCGTCGTCGCTGCTAAGAGGGCTGTAGTGCCCTGCTCCGCGTAGGCACTATGTGCAAGAGATATCGCTTTGCTGGCTCGAGCGAAAGCCTTCTTGGAGAGTTCCCGATCAAAACATAAGACGACTGATCTAGGTGAGTGGGCAGAACTTCATTCTCTGATTCTTGCACGCCTTAATAATAAATCAGAGTTTTTGAATGCTTGTTTGCTTAAGAAGATAGTTTCATAAGAAGAATGATAGAACCTGCCTCTGTATGCTAATAAGAGAACTCACATAGCTTGTCATTGAAACAAACTTGCTTTCCTAACTAGAGAACTTGTATGCTTGTCTAAAGAGAAAGAGATAGAACTATTGCCATGCTAGTTAAAGATAGAAATATGCATGCTTAGTTACACGGACACCGCTATCGATCGAATTACTGCCATACTAATAAACAAGAGTAAAAAAAGTTCATATGCTTCCTTCGTATATGCTAAGAGAAAGAGTAGAATTGCATACTTAGTTAAAGAGATAAAAAACTGTTTATATGCTTGATTGCTTAATTAGAGATTCTTATATGTTTCTATAGAAGTTATCAAAATGCTTGAACGGTATCAGAAAATGTGGCAGCCAGTCAACATAAGAGATAGAAATGGAGGCCTGACCGCACAAAGACAGAGACAGAAAGAGAAGAGATTGAATATGTGCTTGTTATAGAACTGCTGCATCCATATAGAGTTTATCTGATAGAGCTACATTCATGCATTGGTCTTAAACAACTTGTGCACAAGGGAAGATTCCACGAATAATTTTTTTGGGGCGCTGGGGACCGTTCGCCCTGGGGGGGATTAGAGGAATACTTGAGGCAAAGAAGTCCTCGCGATCAGGGGGTATTCATGTCTATTAGATAGCTTGTTCATGTGTCAAAGCAGCTATGTATTATGAGCGAGTATATATAGTGCAGTGTTGGGCCATGATAACACCGCTTCTAATCTTGAGGAAGAAGACTCATGGACCATCATATAGTTAGGGTGCATGCTAGGCTAGCCTTCTTGCATACCTAAATGTTTGATACAAAGACAGACAGGGAAAGAGAATCATATGTTTATATATGCAAATGTTGCTAACTTGTATGTCTGCTGCAGGGATAATCGCTCGGCGAAAGGGTAAGAATCACTGAATAAGTGATATGTATGCTATCAAATATGTTCCCTTATATTGACTGACTATATAAAGCAAATACTCAGGAGAAATCTTCTGGCATCACCTCATCCTCTGCTACTGGTACTGCTCCAATGTCTGCTCCTGTCCCGTATACATCACGGTAGATCTCCTCTGCTAAACCTGGGGACATAATCCGAATCCAGGTCCTCATGGGACATAGCAAGGTACAAGAATAACTCAAGCCAAATAAATGCAGTATATAAAATGAATCAATAAGGTAAACTATGTAACCAACTATGTGATATGCAAATAAGAGCATCACTAGAACTCAGGCTGAGACTACTACAAGCTGTGTGTCGGGAGCCGGTAGCAGTTATACTATGTAGTTATAATATGTAGTGGGCCTAGCACTGTAGTGGCTACGACACCATAATAAATATATATAAAACCATCATGTAGCATGTGTGTCTCTCCCCCACCCAATATAATCACACGTCTCATGTCCATGACATGCAAGATCATATCTAATACAGCAAGTCATAATGATAGCTATGCATATATAAAATCTATGTCATGAATCATGTAAACCTATACAGAATCACCATAAATAATTCAGGAAGATTCTGTCACATGAATAGTATCAAGTATCCTATGGTATGATGTACTTGATAATGCAAGCACGAAAATATAGGATCGTAATATCAACTCTCTAAGTGACGTTGTAAACCCCCTCAACCAATTTAGGGATTATTTGTATTTTTAAAATTAGAGACTAGGGATAAACAGATATAATTGAAATTTCGTGAGACAATTTTAGGTACCCTCTGACCGTAGTGCAACCTTAGCTATACAATATGAATTAACTTCGCCTTGCACAATTAATTATTAAATTAGTTAATTAATTTATGGCTAATTGTACCTCAACTAAACCTGACCAGCCCATATCATTGAACCCTGGCCGGCCCAAACCCCGAGACCAACCCCGAAGTTCATCCCCTATATAAATACCTAACTTTATTCATGTAAACCCTAAACCAACAAAACCCTCACAAACCCTAACCCTAGTCGAATACTCTCTCCCTTGCAACCAAGCCATCACCGCCACCACCGCCGCTTGACAGCGCTGGTGCCACCCTCTACAACCGAGACCGACTGCTCCCATCACCGCCCCTTCAACCGAGACCGACTGCTCCCATCACCGCCCCCTTCAACCGAGACCGACTGCTCCCATCACCACCTCCGTCAACCAAGACCGACTGCTCCCATCACCGCCCCCTTCGACTGAGACCCGACTGCTCCCATCACAGCCGTCCCCGCCGCACGACGACCCGCCGTGTGCCAACCCGACCCCCAGCGTTGCTGCCATTGCTGCCGCTGCCGCGCTTGCTGCAGTGCCGCCGCCGACCGCTGCCACCTTGCCCGAGCCGCCCTTCCGCCGGAAGTATGCCTCGACGAGAGCGGGCCCTGTCCGCGCAAGCCACGTAGAGGTAACCACGTAAACCCCCCCCGCTTCTTCATGTTAATATCATAGCGTCGTATCATCGTGTCGAGAATTTTGATATCGGATACAACCCTAATTATTTGCATATTGGATTAATGACTAATAAGATTTAGAATTTGTGTATTTACTACCAAATCCCTTAACCATGAGGCATAACACCAAGGACTAGCATTTTTACCCTAAAACCTGTACATAAACCACGTGGAATGAGCATAGAAACCAAGGAGCATGTGTTCGCACAGAACAGAGATCGTGGTCAGACCGTAACTTGAAATTATTATCTCAAGGGCCAGGATGATTGAGCACAGAATACGTGTGCACCTTAGCTACACGCACATGTGACGCTGTATTCGAACAGATGTGAACTTGCGATAATATTCAAGCGTCGCGTTGTAGTCGTGTACATTTAATGTTTAGCGTCTAATATTAGATTATTATATTATATCGTGTTTAGGACCTTTGGATCAGCCAGGAGACACTGCAGGAACCGGCTTCTGGCATTCCCAGCTTTAGGACCCAGGCAAGATACCTTGCCATATTTACTGTCTAATTTAAATTATGCATATGTTGTATTGTATTCTTGTTGCTTTTACTTTATACAACTGTGCGCGTCCGAGATTGTTCGGGTACAGTCGACGGATACGTCGATGATTTGTATACCTGGCCTAGTTATTAGCAGACTCACCCATTGGATGATACCATATTATCGTCCGAGACCTGACACCTTACACATTCACTGAGACATATTCATATTGGGATGCGGGTTTGCGTACTCGACTAGCTATCGGTATGTGTAACCTACATCACGGTTAGTACGTAGTTCAATTTATATTTTATTGGTAGAGACTTGGCATATAGATACGTGGTACGCACGTCGAGTATTCGACTTGTGTATCTACATTAGGCGGGGAGGACATTAGTAGGCGTATGGGACACACCCATTGGAGTCCGTAGTATCCAGAGGAGCCACGGATCTAATGACTCCCTTTACACTGCTGCCACGTTCTTCGGAGCGATATGGACGATATACTGTACTGCTGCCACGTTCTTCGGAGCGATATAGATGATATACTGCACTGCTGCCACGCTCTTCGGGGTGTTGGACGTTATGCCTACGTCTACCCATACGTACCAAAGTTGTCCTCACATTGCATTCACTTAGATGGTTAGCACACCCTTTATTGCATTTACTTTATTCAGTATTTATATATGGCATGTTTCTATGTATCTTGTTACGTCCCTCTGAGGACCTGGTACCTTTCCAGATTTGGACGAGGCTCACTACCCCACAGTATATGGCCCAGGACAGGAGACGAGATTCTCTACTGCAGAGGAGTTAGAGGTTCTACCTTCGGAGTTCCCGTGATCATTGGTAGGCCTACTGCCTAGGATTGGGAGCATCATTATCTAGTCAGCTGATGCCCCAGTCATTATCTTTTACCTATCATTTCAGTACTTTCTTTTGTCATAGTAGTGGGTTTATTCCCACCAGACATTATTGGTTGTACTATGATATCTTGAGACTGGCATTTATCTTCCAGCAGTTTATTATTATTCTTGCTGTTTTATATTATGGATGAGATTAGATTACTTGCTGTTGAGTTATATGGGACATGTTAGTATTTTAGTACAGCGTAGCACTCTTCGTTAGGATCCATTAAATTGGGATATCCTCGGAGACGTGACAGCTGGCTATTGCCACGTGGCCTAGTTCCATATATTTTGGGACTGGGCCGTAACATGGTTTTAGTGGTGGCCCATGCAGGTCTTTCTTTTCGCTTGTGGTATGGTAACGTACCCAGTGAGCCTACAATAGGATAGAAGTTACTAGGTCTCATCCACTTTTTGATTCACCTTTGAACTTCCTTCATACTGCTTCTAAATATCTGCATCCTGTTTGTTGTTTTCGTACTCTTTTAATGAAGTCCTATCTCTTGCAGCAAGATGAATTTGCGCAGTGGACGAGGGGCACCCAGTGCCGTAGCGCCAGATAACACCACCCAAAGAGAGGAGGTACCCCATGGGCAACCCCTGCTACAGACCCCGCTGATACATTGGCACGAGACGTCGTAGGACGATCCTACGCCGCAGCCCGAGGGACAGACTTTCCAAACAACCCCCACGCAACATTGTGAGGGCCAGACTTCAGGAGCTACACCGATGCCGCAGACTGAGAGGCCGACATCTGAGGAGACGCCTACTACACAGCCCGAGATTCCACTACCACCACCTCCACCTTATCCACCCCAGATGCCACAGCTAGATGGCCAGCCACAGATGCTCCAGCTCTTCCAGGCAATGATGTAAGGACAGTGGCAACAGACAGAGACGTTGAGACAGAGTCTGATGGCAGTACTAGAGAGGACACTTGTTCCAGCACCCGTACCAGCACCTCCACCAGCCTAGACATGTGGCACTGTTAGATGGTTCTGACAGATGGGACCGGATACTTTCTCAGGAAATGAGACTGCAGAATAGATCTCCGATTGGGTCGCCAACACGGAGATGTTACTAGAGGCTTCACAACTGCATCCAGACCTTTGGATGACCGCAGTGAGGGCCCAACTAAAAGGCAACGCCCATCACTGGTGGGATTCCATTGAGCGCAGTGTAGGCAAGAACCAGACTTGGGAACAGTTCCTAGAATACTTCGCAAAGTATTTCCCAGCTACAGTCAGAAATGACCTGTACTCCCAGTTCCTACATTTAGAACAGGGGAATATGACTGTTGACGCATATGACGCAGAGTTCAGCCGCCTTAGCAGATTTGGTGCCGTCCTGATACCCAATGATCTAGAGAAGGCCCAGAGATTCCATCATGGCCTAAATTTCGAGCTACAGAGGTATACCACCACACAGGCGAGGATTTCTTATGAAGAGGTTCTTGCGGAGGTGAGAATCCAAGAGGCCATCGTTAGAGGAGCTAGATGTTCCAGCACGACTATACCAGCCAGAGAACAGCCTGGAGCAGAAGGACCGATCCGACGTCCCGGAGCACAAATACAGCAGAGGACAACGCCATACCAGCAAAAGGAACTTCCTACTTACTACCACTGTGGTAAAAGAGGACATTATGAGAAGGACTGTAGAAAGAGACTGAGGACATGTCTGATTTGTGGGTCAAACCAGCACCAAGTTCGAGACTGCCCACAACGCAGAGAGACAGCACCGTCGGCCGGACAGAGGCCAACAACACCAGTTCCGAGGATACTACCACCACCAGGAGGTCAACGTCTACCAGCACCCGGAGGATTTCAGAGGGGACCACCCTTGGCCCCACAGGAGGTGCAGTTTGACCGAGCTCGACAGCAGACCGGAGGGCAGAGGCACGGACAGGTCTTTGCACTAGCAGCTATAGAGGAGGAAACAGAAGGGGAAGCTATCACAGGTACCATTTTGGTTGCATCATTACCTGCAGTTGCATTGTTTGATTCTGGAGCTACATTATCATTTATATCTAGTAGATTCGTAGCAATGCATAGATTAGCTACTTCCCCCTTACCTAAGAGTTGGAGGATTCTTAGCGGAGGAGGTATCGTGCCGGTTTCCAGTACTATCAGAACATGCTCATTAATTGTATGTGGTAGAGAGATGAGAGCATGATTCTTGGTATTGCCTATGTCGTACTTTGATGTTGTGTTAGGCATGGACTGGTTAAGCCAGTATAATGCTGTACTGAACTGCCGGAAGGGTAGCATCACTTTTAGACCACCAGATCAACCAGAGTTTGAGTACATGTAAGGGGCCATCGAACAAGGAGTAGGACAGATAGAGAGAACTTGCATGGCTATGGAGATTGCACCACCGCCAATAGTTACAGAATTCGAGGATGTATTCCCCGAAGAATTGTTAGGTTTACCACTAGATAGAGACGTTGAGTTCACTATTGAGCTAATACCCGGAGCAGCACCGATATCTTCTAATGTATACCGATTGGCGAAGAAGGAGTTAGACGAGCTGAAGCTACAATTGGAAGAGTTGCAGAGCAAAGGATTTATTCGTCCTAGTGCATCACCATGGGGAGCACCAGTGTTGTTTGTACCCAAGAAGGATGGAACAGTACGCATGTGCATTGCTTACAGAGCCCTTAATACCTTGACTATCAAGAACAAGTATCCCCTGCCGCGGATTGACGATTTATTCGACCAGTTGACAGGAGCAGTGGTGTTCACAAAGATTGACTTAAGATCGGGTTATCATCAAGTGAAGGTGCGAAGAGAAGACATTCAAAAGACAACATTTAGGACTTGTTATGGTCACTACGAGTTCTTAGTGATGCCTTTTGGACTAACGAATGCACCTGCTGTATTTATGAACTTGATGAACAGAGTATTCCACCAATACTTAGACTGGTTCGTAGTAGTCTTCATCGACGACATCTTGGTGTATTCGAAGAGCCACGAGAAGCACGAAGAGCACTTGAGACTAGTGTTAGAGATGCTGAGGAGAGAGAGGCTTTATGCCAAGTTGAGCAAGTGCGAGTTTCTCCTAGATCGTGTCACTTTCCTTGGACACGTCATCTCAGGAGATGGAATTTCAGTAGATCCGGCGAAGATTTCATCTGTAGAGGCATGACCAACCCCTACCAATGTCTCATAAGTGAGGAACTTTCTAGGACTTGCCGGATATTACTGGAGGTTCGTAGAGAACTTCGTAAAGATTGCAGAGCCGATGACCCGCTTGACCCATAAGGAGCAGGAATTCACTTGGACAGAGGAGTGTCAGAAGGCATTCGATGAGCTGAAGAAGCGTTTGACTACAACACCTATCTTGACCATACCATCTAGACCCGGAGGATTCGTGATCTATAGCGATGCATCCGGGAAAGGATTAGGATGTGTCTTGATGCAGCACGAAAAGGTTGTAGCTTATGCTTCTAGACAGTAGATGACTCATGAGAAGAACTATCCCACCCACGACTTGGAGCTTACCGCGGTGATTTTTGCTTTGAAGCTTTGGAGGCACTATTTATATGGAGAAAGAGTGGAGATATTTACTGATCATAAGAGCCTAAAATATGTCTACACCCAGAAGGAGCTGAACCAGAGACAGAGACGTTGGCTCGAGGTGATGACAGACTTCGAGATTGAGCTACAGTACCATCCGGGAAATACCAACGTAGTAGCTGACGCGTTGAGCAGAAGACCCATGACATTCTTCATGACTACCCAACAACATCTGTTGAGAGAGCTAGAGCAGATCGGTATAGAGGTCGTTATGCCCGGAGTAGACGAACAATTGTCGAGTTTTCAGTTGCAATCAACATTAGTGGAGAGAATCAAGGCTGTCTTGCCGACAGACGCCAGATTTCAGAGGCTTAGACAGAGGACAGAGGCTGGAATACAAACAGGACGAAGAATACATGAAGATGGGACTTTGAGATGCGGAGATCGTCTCTATGTTCCAAATGGCGAACTTTGTCAGGAGTTGATGGAAGAAGCACACAGTTCAACCTATTCTATTCATCCAGGAGGCACGAAGATGTACAGGGACTTGAGACAGTACTTCTGGTGGCACGGAATGAAAATAGAGATAGCACGCTTTGTGGCCAAGTGCCTGGTGTGTCAGCAAGTCAAGACTGAGCATCAGAGATCTGCAGAATTGCTTCAACCACTCCCTATACCAGAGTAGAAATGGGAGCACATCACCATAGACTTTGTTACGGGCTTTCCGAGGAGTCCTAGTGGTCATAATACAGTATGGATAATTGTGGATAGACTCACCAAGTCTGCACACTTTTTACCCTTTAGAGTTGGACAATCGACAGAGGTCTTAGCAGATATATACATGAGGAGATTATGTGCCTACATGGAGTGCCAGTTAGCATCGTGTCTGACAGGGATACGAGATTTATGTCTTACTTTTGGCGGAGTATGCAAGAGAGTCTTGGTACTCGCCTGAAGTTTAGCACAGCGTATCACCCACAAACAGATGGCCAGTCGGAGCACACCATTCAGACGTTAAAAGATATGTTGAGAGCGTGCATGCTAGATTTTGGAGGATCGTGGGAATTTGCATCTGGTCGAGTTTTCCTACAACAACAGCTATCAAGCAAGCATCCAGATGGCTCCTTATGAAGCATTGTATGGAAGGAAATGTCGTTCCCCAGTATGCTGGAGTGATATAGGCGAGAGGCAGATCCTTGGACCAGAGATGGTTGTTCGTACAGTGGAGAAGGTGAAAAAGATCCAAGGACATCTATGAGCGGCACAGGACAGGCAGAAGCATTGGGTGAATGCGCATCGACGACCCTTAGAATTTTAGGTTGGAGATCATGTATTCCTAAAGATCTCGCCTACTCGAGGGACTATCAGATTCAGAGGCAGAGGAAAGCTGAGTCCGAGGTACATCGGACCATTCGACCTATTAGAACGTGTCGGAGAGGTTGCTTACAGATTAGCCTTGCCGCAGACTTTGGAAGGAGTCCATGACGTCTTCCATGTATCTCAGCTGAGGAGGTACATACCGGATCTGAGTCATGTACTTAACCATTCAGAGATCACAGTCGGGCCGAGCTTATCATACCAAGAGGAGCCTGTTGAGATTCTGGACAGAAGTGAGAAGGTACTGCGAGGTTAGACTATTCTCTTAGTCCGCATCGCATGGAGACATCATGCACCAGGCGAATCAACTTGGGAATGTGAGGAGGATATTAGACAGCGCTATCCCCACCTCTTCGAAGGACTAGGTACGTATTAGCACTTTAATTATTCAGTTAGGAATTCTTGTCATGCGTATGTTTTAATTTCGAGGACGAAATGCTCTAAGGAGGGTAGATTGTAAACACTCTCAACCAATTTAGGGATTATTTGTATTTTTAAAATTAGAGACTAGGGATAAACAGATATAATTAAAATTTTGTGAGACAATTTTAGGTACCCTCTGACCGTAGTGCAACCTTAGCTATACAATGTGAATTAACTTCGCCTTGCGCAGTTAATTATTAAATTAGTTAATTAATTTATGGATAATTGCACCTCAACTAAACCTGACCAACCCATATCATTGAACCCTGGCCGACCCAAACCCCGAGGCCAACCCCGAAGTTCATCCCCTATATAAATACCTAACTTTATTCATGTAAACCCTAAACCAACAAAACTCTCACAAACCCTAACCCTAGCCGAATACTCTCTCCCTTGCAACCAAGCCATTACCGCCACCACCGCCGCTTGACATCGCCGACGCCACCCCCTTCAACCGAGACCGACTGCTTCCATCACCGCCCCTTCAACCGAGACCAACTGCTCCCATCACCGCCCCCTTCAACCGAGACCGACTGCTCCCATTACCGCCCCCGTCAACCGAGACCGACTGCTCCCATCACCGCCCCCTACAACTGAGACCCGACTGCTCCCATCACAGCCGCCCCCGTCGCACGACGAGCCGCCGCGCGCCAACCCGACCCTTAAGCGCTGCTGCCATTGCTGCCGCTGCCGCGCCTGCTACAGTGCCGCTGCCGACCGCTGCCACCTTGCCGGAGCCGCCCTTCCGTCGGAGTACGCCTCGACGAGAGTGGGCCCTGTCCGAGCAAGCCACGTAGAGGTAACCACGTAAACCCTCCCCCCCCCCCGCTTCTTCATGTTAATATCGTAGCGTCGTATCGTCGTGTCGAGAATTTTGATATCGGACACAATCCTAATTATGTGCATATTGGATTAATGACTAATAAGATTTAGAATTTGTGTATTTACTAGCAAATCCCTTAACCATGAGACATAACACCAAGGACTAGCGTTTTCACCCTAAAACCTGTACATAAACCACGTGCAATGAGCATAGAAACCAAGGAGCATGTGTTCGCACAGAACAGAGATCGTGGTCAGACCGTAACTTGAAATTATTATCTCAAAGGCCAGGATGATCGAGCACAGAACAAGTGTGCACCTTAGCTACGCGCACATGTGATGCTGTATTCGAACAGATGTGAACTTGCGATAATATTCAAGCGTCGCGTTGTAGTCGTGTACATTTAATGTTTAGCGTCTAATATTAGATTGTTATATTATATTATGTTTAGGACCTTTGGATCAGCCAGGAGATACTGCAGGAACCGGCTTCTGGCATTTCCAGCTTCAGGACCCAGGCAAGATACCTTGCCATATTTACTGTCTAATTTAAATTATGCATATGTTGTATTGTATTCTTGTTGCTTTTACTTTATACAACTGTGCTCGTCCGAGATTGTTCGGGTGCAGTCGACGGATACGTCGATGATTTGTATACCTGGCCTAGTCATTAGCAGACTCACCCATTGGATGATACCATGTTATCGTCCGAGACCTGACACCTTACACGTTCACTGAGACATATTCATATTGGGATACGGGTTTGCGTACTCGACTAGCTATCGGTGCGTGTAACCTACATCACGGTTAGTACATAGTTCAATTTATATTTTATTGGTAGAGACTTGGCATATAGATACGTGGTACGCACGTCGAGTATTCGACTTGTGTATCTACATTGGGCGGGGAGAACATTAGTAGGCGTATGGGACACACCCATTGGAGTCCGTAGTATCCAGAGGAGCCACGGATCTAATGACTCCCTTTACACTGCTGTCACGTTCTTCGGAGCGATATGGACGATATACTGTACTGCTGCCACGTTCTTCGGAGCGATATGGATGATATATTGCACTGCTGCCACGCTCTTCGAGGTATTGGACGTTATGCCTACGCCTACCCATACGTACCAAAGTTGTGCTCACATTGCATTCACTTAGATGGTTAGCACACCCTTTATTGCATTTACTTTATTCAGTATTTATATATGGCATGTTTCTATGTATCTTGTTATGTCCCTCTGAGGACCTGGTACCTTTCCAGATTTGGATGAGGCTCACTATCCCATAGTATACGGCCCAGGACAGGAGACGAGATTCGCTACTACAGAGGAGTTAGAGGTTCTACCTTCAGAGTTCCCGTGATCATTGGTAGGCCTACTGCCTAGGATTGGGAGCATCATTATCTAGTCATCTAATGCCCCAGTCATTATCTTTTACCTATCATTTCAGTACTTTTTTTTGTCATAGTAGTGGGTTTGTTCCCACCAGATATTATTGGTTGTACTATGATATCTTGAGACTGACATTTATCTTCCAGCAGTTTATTATTATTCTTGCTATTTTATATTGTGGATGAGATTAGATTACTTGTTGTTGAGTTATATGGGACATGTTAGTATTTTAGGACAGCGTAGCACTCTTCGTTAGGATCCATTAAATTGGGATATCCTCAGAGACGTGACAGCTGGCTATTGCCACGTGGCCTAGTTCCATGTATTTTGGGACTGGGGCGTGACAGACGTTACACGACTCCGCATTCGACGTCGATACCTGAATATTATTTGGACGCTAAGCAACGTCACACGGTCCTAGGTTGAACAGATACATCACATAAATAAATCAAAAGAATAATATAAAGCAAGTACTGCAAGATTGACAAGGTACACTTGCCTGGGGTTTGAATTCCAACAGTTGCTCCGGTATCAACGGGATCTTCAAGTACTCCTCCGGTTGCTGAAATAATCATTATTATCATTCTCAGAAGATATGAAATACATAGGATTGCCTACCCATAAGTCCAATTTGGACACAGGGACAAAATTGGTAATTTCTGGTCAAAGCGGGGTCTACATGTGGCCCACTTCGTACCAAAAAATGTGTCAGAGATAAAGTTCTTCAAATTTGTTAAACTTAGTGTCTACAAGTCCAGAACGATGATATGAACCCAACGGAATATCCAGAACTGGATTCCGATGAGCCGATTACAAAATTGCTCGTCAAGTGGAGCCGTGGGGCCCACGATACGGGATTTTGTCAACGTTCTCAGAATCGAACCAAACAAGGTTCACAGGACCAGCAAAATTCTACGAATCCGATGGCGCAAGTTTTGTTGTGAAACGACGAGCACACACGAAGTTACAACGAGTTTCAGAACAGGGCCGATACGGGACGATTTTGACGGATACGCGTTGATTTTGGTGTGCACGCACATCTAAATCAACTTTCGCGAAATCCCATACGTCCGCATTGACGATACGCTCCTTTCGGTACAATTTTCATATGACGAAGTTGCCTCGTTTAGCGGGACGCCCATAATTTTGGGAGAATTCGGGTTTTATTAACCAAGATTTTGGTCGTTTTCACCCGCAAATAAAACATAAATCACAGCACAATAAAATAAACTAATTATAGGGTTTAAAACTTGGTTATATTATCTAATTTACTGTTCAAGTGAATTTCAGAATTATTAAACAGGTTGGGATTAAATCGGCCATGAACTTGTGAGTTCGGGACAGTTTATGAAGTCCAAAATTGGGATATTTTTCCTGTTTTTGTGTCACAGTTTGCGATCGACACAGGACTCGATATTCCAATCAAATTATACGGGGTTCGAGAGGGTCACGTAGAGAACGTGTCGTAGCAAACCGTTCGAAAAATAACGCGGCTAGGAGAGAGGACTCAAAGGGAAAAAGGGTCAAAAATGTCTGAAATATAATTGCCCGGGGCGGCGTGGCGACTGTGCTCGGTCGTGGTCGTTGTTGGCGGCGACAGAGGTCGTTGGTGTGCTGCTCGTTGGTGCTGGGGGAGCTCGGGGTGAGTCACCAGAGTTGCCGTAGGTCGGGCTAGCGGAGGAGGCGGCGGAGGATGTTGGTGATGGTGGTGACATCGGTAGGGATGATGGTTTATATAGGGGGCTTGGTCGACCGTTGGCGGGGAGATAAAGGGGTAGGGCCACGACGGCTGGAGGCTAACGGGCGGGGAGGCGGATAGGCGACGGCGGTGGCTGCAAAACGTCCGGCGATGGCGGTTACGGGAAGTCAGAGGGATTTTTTCTGCGGTTACTGTAGATTATTGGGTCGGGTAGGCGGGTTCGGGTCAGGTATGGTCGGGTTCAAATTCGACCCATTAGGGTTGGTTTGGGTTGGGTTGGTTTATTTTATTTTAAACCGGTTCGGTTCGGTTCAGGTTGGTTTATATTGGTTTATTTAAAAATATTGCTTTTTAGGTCTTTAAAAATAGTTTTTTGGTCCAATAAATTCCAGAAAAATTGAACTATGTTTATTTATTTATTTTACACTCAAAAATATTATTTTCATAATATTTTAATATTTAATTTAATCTTTAAAAGTATTTAATCCAGAAGAACATTTATTTTAATTAGTTAAAAATTACAAAAAATTCCCAAAAATTCATATTTTTAAATTCTGAAAAAATTCGGGTGTTTACAATCTACCCTCCTTAAAAGAATTGCGTCCTCACAATTAAGAAAATATAACCTGCCAGAAAAGATGACGCGGTTGCAAGGCATGTTGAAAGCATGACACAAAGAAAGAATCATGAATAAGGAGAAATCGAGATAAAGTGTTAGGGTTAAGCAGAACACATAGGGAAAGAATAAAAATATTTCCCTAAACAATGAGAGAGATGTAATTCAAGAGTAAAGGAATCTGGATAGAGGAAGAAAATCTACATCTTAGGAAAACTTGGGTATCAAATACTAACAAGTTCATATTACTAGGCTTAGGCTAGAAAAATGAATTAACATGCACGTGTTTACTAGGAATAGGTAGCTATGAATAACTTAAATCTTACGCATATTCACTAATCCACGAGTTTGTGCGTCCTCCATTGTCATCGAAAAAGCTTGTCCGCGTCCTTGTGGTGGTGTCCTCTGCTGTTGTTGGGCCTCTTGATAAATTTGCTGTTGGGCTTGCATCATTGCGTAGAATATTTGGAATATCTGCTGACCATCCATAAGCTATCCTGGTGAAAAAACGGACATTGGTGGAGTAGACTGCGACGATGGTGGAATATCGTCTCGCCGAAATCTTGAGGTGTGCTGATCTGCTTGATCACTTTATTGAGTTGATTGCCCTCCACCCACTGGTGTTATTTCATCATCGTAGGTGACAACTACAACTTGTGGTATTCCTGTGGGAGTTTCGTTGCTTGCTTGTGTTTCATTACTCTGCATCCAAAATAAACTATAAAAGGCACACAGGAGAATCAAGGCAGGATACAAGTCAAGAATTTATTTTAAAGTCGATATAGAGATCAAGAACGATTCAATCAAGTGGATGAGATCCTATAACTTATCCTATCCTTATCGCAGGCTTGCTCAGTTTTTTAGTTAAAACCGAAACAATTTAGTCGTAGACCTGTATGGGCCACCACAAAAACCATGTTACGCCCCAGTCCCAAAATACCGAGGGACTAGACACGTGGCAATGGCCAACAACACACACCAATGGGCAAACCCAATTTAATGGACCTATTAGGGTATACTTAAGCTGTAAAACAACAATAAGGGTCTATGATACAAGTCACGGTCTAATTCTAATCTCATCCACAGAAGATAAACATAACTCAAATATCAGAATAATCAAGATGAAGTATAAATCAACAAGTCTCAATAAAATATCTCGGAGAACAACCCGATAATGAGTTTAATACATAATCCCACGAGACAGGAAATAGAGTATCAAGAACAAAAATAACCGAGTATATAAAGCAAATACTCAGAAGAAATCTTCTAGCATCACCTCATCCTCTGGTACTGGTACTGCTTCAATGTCTGCTCATGTCCCGTATACCTCGGGGTAGATCTCCTCTGCTAAACCTGGGGACATAATCCGGATCCAGGTCATCAGAGAACATAACAAGGTACAAGAATAACTCAAGCCAAATAAATGTAGTATATAAAATGAATCAATAGGGTAAACTATGTAACCAACTATGTGATATAAAAATGAGAGCATCACTAGAACTCAGGCTGAGACTACTACAAGCTCTGTGTCGGAGAGCCGGTAGCAGTTATACTATGTAGTTATACTATGTAGTGGGCCTAGCACTGTAGTGGCTACGGCACCATAATAAATATATATATAAAATTAGCCTGTAGCATGTGTCTCTCTCTTCCATCCAATGTAATCACACGTCTCATATCCATGACACGCAAGATCATATCTAATGCAGCAAGTCATAATGATAGCTATACATATATAAATCTATGTCACAAGTCCTGTAAACCTATACAGAATCACCATGAATAATTTAGGAAGATTCTGTCATATGAATAGTGTCAAGTGTCCTATGGTATAACGTACTTGATAATGCAAGCACGAAAATATAGGATCATAATATCAACTCTCTAAGTGACGCTACATGACTCCGCGTACAGCGTCGACACCCGAATATTATTAGGACGCTAAGTAATTTCACACGGTCCTAGATTGAACAGATATATCACATAAATAAATTAAGAGAATAATATAAAGCAAGTACTGCAAGATTGGTAAGGTACACATGCCTGGAGTTTGAATTCCAACAGTTGCTCCGGTATCAGCGAGATCTTCAAGTAGTCCTCCGATTGTTGAAATAATCATTACCATCATTCTCAGAAGATATGAAATAGCTAGGATTGCCTACCCATAAGTCCAATTTGGACACAGGGGCAAAATTGGCAGTTTTTGGTCAAAGCGGGATCCACATGTGGCCTACTTCGCACCGAAAAATGTGCCAGAGACAAAGTTTTCCAAATTTTTTAAACTTAGTGTCTACAAGTCCAGAACGATAATACGAACCCAACAGAATGTTCAGAACTGGATTCCGATAAGCCAATCACAAAATCGCCCGTCAAGTGGAGCTATGGGGCCTACGATACGGGATTTTGTTAACGTTCTCAGAATTGAACCAAACTTGGGTCACAGGACCAGCAAAATGCTAAGAATCTGATGGCATAAGTTTCGTTGTGAAACGACGCACACATACGAAGTTACAATGAGTTTCAGAATAGGGCCGATACGGGACGATTTCGACGGATATGCGTTGATTCCGGTGTGCACGCACATCCAAATTAACTTTTACAAAATCCCACACGCCCGCATTGATGATATGCTCCTTTTGGTGCAATTTGCATACGACGAAGTCGCGTCGTTTAGCGGGACGCACATAATTTTGGGAGAATTCGGGTTTTATTAACCAAGATTTTGGTCGTTTTCACCCGCAAATAAAACATAAATCACAGCATAATAAAATAAAATAAAATAATTATAGGGTTTAAAACTTGGTTATATTATCTAGTTTACTGTTCAAGTGAATTTCAGAATTATTAAACATGTTGGGATTAAATCGGCCATGAACTTGTTAGTTCGGGACAGTTTATGAAGTCCAAAATTGGGATATTTTTTCTTTTTTGCGTCGCGGTTTACGATCGACAAAAGATACGATACCCTAATCAAACTATACGGGGTTCGAGAGGGACACGTCGACAATAGCGGAAGCATTGAATAACACAAGTTAAAGTAAAATAAGCTCTTTATTGATATAAACAAGTGTTACATGCGGCGCTTGGTCGAGATTACAATTTGCTCATATCTTTCTCTCTGAAACAGTAAAAGCGTGCCAAGTGGCTACAATTATGGAATAATTGTATAGGCTATGTTCAGGAAATGTTCCAATATTATGTCTTGTATATGTGCTTCTGTTTTGGACGCAACGCTCCAAGGTTTCAGAGTGAACTCCTGGCCTTAGCACGCATAAAGAGGCATCCGTACCGAACGAGGTTCTCTCGTACCCTGCAAACGATCTGGTGGATTATCAGTACATTGAATGCACTAGTAGGGAGGCTACTCACCCGCTCGATAAATCCAAATACGTAATATAAGTTCTGTGCACCAACTATTATGTTGTCTTTCTAGTTGTCTTAGGATCAATTTCATGCAAAGATTGAATAGCCTAACTCGTGTGGCAGTGCGCCGTGCAACATGAGAGAAAATACGGCGAGACTTACCAACTTACCATTTGTCCTTCCCTTTCCAAGGCAAACAAGTAAATTTGTGCACGAGCATTCATAATGAAAACCAAGGCAATGACATATGCAAACACGAGAGTTGCTATAATTCATGATCGTTTAGGTGTTCAGTTATTCTTTTGATGCGATACAATGACTCGCACGCGGATTGCCGCTAAGCGAGGATGACTTATCTATATGACATGTGTCGCTGGCATAGCCATAAAGGACCAATTAGTCAATGACAAGGATGGTGTGCAACGAAAGTACGTGAGGCATTGTATACCATTCCGTCCAAGTACGTGAGACTATACGTGAAGTTTCATCCGGATCGGATCAGCCCCAGTGTCCAGTGACCGTCCGTGGAACTATACCTCATTTCCAAGTTGTTCGCGATATACACTTATTGGTCTTTCCAATTTCATGAGATACATGAGAACACAAAAATACGAGTACACGAGATACTTGAATCTTGATTCTTCGTTTAGTGAATGACTTGCATTGATGCATTTCCCCTGGGGCGGGATTGCCTTGGTGACCTAACGGTCCCGGATACTTGCAGGTTCATTTTTGCACGGAACGACTATTAGATAGTCTTCCGAGAAAAACTAGATGAATGTATGTTATGCACAATGTTACACAATTGAGGTATAGTTTATGCGACAAGCATTGAATCGAGGAAAACATATAAACAAGCAAGCATGCATTTATATGATATAAGCATTCACGTTGGCTCAGGCCCGAAGGTAAGCTGAGAGTGAAACCGTAAGGGACTTCCCGAGCGACACATTCTAGGGTCGTGCAGTGTGAATAAGTGAACAGTGCACTACATAAGATATGTATATATATCGTTCTAACCGAGGCATAGCGGAGTCTGGTTGCGCAAGGCAAAGATAGCATGCAAGGGTCTGAACATATATATAAGCAATATTTTATTTTCATGTTTTAGTACAAGCAATACAAGTTGGGATTATTCCCTTAGCTAGGTGTGTTGGATTCTTATTAGCATGCAGGGGGTGATTCACCTAGTGACTAGCATGTATCATTCCATATTTTATGTGTGCTGGCTAAGCAAAGACAAGATCACCGTAGCCACCCACCTTAGCGATGATTCACCTCGTTTGAGCGATACGTCAAGCGAGCCTCTGAAAGCCTAAGCCGGTTCCTGTAGGGATAAGTCTGGATATCCTTTGCCTCAAACGAGTATTCTCGCCCGAGCAAAGCGGGTCAGAACATTGCACTTTTTCTGTTTGAATCAGCAGTCCTCTTGAACGGAATGGGGTATTACAGCGCGACGACTGTGCTCGGTCGTGGTCATTGCTGGCGGCGACGGAGGTCATTGGCGTGCTGCTCGTCGGTGCTGGGGGAGCTCGGGGTGAGTCGCCAGAGTTGCCGGAGGTCGGGCTAGGGGAGGAGGCGGCGGAGGATGTTGGTGATGGTGGTGACAGCGGTGGGGATGAGGGTTTATATAGGGGGCTCGGTCGACCGTTGGCGGGGAGATGAAGGTGTAGGGCCGCGATGGTTGGAGGCGAACTGGCGACGAGACGGACAGGCGACGGTGGCGGCTACAAAACTTCCGGCGGCGGCGGTTACGGGAAGTCAGAGGGATTTTCTCAGCGGTTACTGTAGATTATTGGGTCGGGTAGGCGGGTTCGGGTCGGGTATGGTCGGGTTCAAATCTGACCCGTTAGGGTTTGTTTGGGTTGGGTTGGTTCATTTTTGTTTAAACCGGTTCGGTTCAGGTTGGTTTATATTGGTTTATTTAAAAACATTAATTTTTAGGTCTTTAAAAATAGTTTTTGGGTCCAATAAATTTCAGAAAAATTACACTATGTCTATTTATTTATTTTACAGTCAAAAATATTATTTTTATAATATTTAATTTAATCCTCAAAAATATTTAATCCAGAAGAATATTTATTTTAATTAGTTAAAAATTATAGAAAATTCCCAAAAATTCATATTTTTAAATTCTGAAAAAATTGGGTGTTTACAATAGCCGTACCTCATCCCAAGGAACCGAAAATATAGAGTTGATGCCTTGAGACGTATCGAGATTGCTTTGAGATAATTTTGTATAGAGAAACATAATGTATGGAAAGGTGTCATTGTAATCAAGAGAAATAGAGCTTGTGTAAACTGTAACCTCGGCCAAGCGCCACTTGTAACATATCTTGATTATCAAATAAAGAGCTCATTTTTATATGCCATTATGTTCTTTACTTTTCTGCAATATATATGTGCTGCTGCTCCAGTCTTGCATAGCTTACTTGTCCTTGTTCAAAGCTTTGGCCTTGTGCAGGCGCACTTTAGGCTTGCACGACATCATGCCCATGCGAGGACGATCGGTTCCGTAGGGACCAAGCAAGGACGAACGACACCCTGCGGGACCGGGACATGACATAATGGTATCAGAGCTACTCGATTCTTTACCCATTCCGTTGCCTTCGACTCAGAGATGTCCCAGATATTGTGATGCAATAAACGTTTCATACAATAAGTCCATAGATATTCTCAAAGATGATAGCAAAAAGTTTTCTGGATTTAATTTGTTGCTTGAGAGTTGTGCTTTCGTGCTTGTTAGAGATTGCTAGAGTTTTCAATTGAGGATGGTGAGGGATGAGGACTATCGCTGCTCGGGATATCGAAAGTTTCTCCTTGAGTTTCAAGGATGAAACTCTTTATTAGTGGGTAAGTATGTAGTGCCCCGTTCCGCGTAGGTACTATGTGCAAGAGATATCGCTTTTCTGGCTCGAGCGAAAGCCTTCTCGGAGAGTTTTCGATCGAAACACAAGACGACTGATTTAGGTGAGTGGGCAAAACTTTATTCTCTGATTCTTGCACGCCTTAATAATGAATCTGAGTTTTTGAATGCTTGTTTGCTTAAGAAGATAGTTTCATAAGAAGAATGATAGAACCTGCCTCTGTATGCTAATAAGAGAACTCACATAGCTTGTCATTGAAACAAACTTACTTGCCTAACTAGAGAACTTGTATGCTTGTCTATATGAACTACTTATCTTGCCTGCTTGCTTATATCGAATATGATCTCTGATTTTAAAGATGTTTCCAAAAGAAGTAATATGACTCTGTTCTTGTACTGCATGTAATGAACATAGGTAAAACTAGAAAGATCACTAGT
Source organism: Iris macrosiphon (assembly GCA_036927795.1). Lineage (NCBI taxonomy): Eukaryota > Viridiplantae > Streptophyta > Magnoliopsida > Asparagales > Iridaceae > Iris > Iris macrosiphon. Next base: position 42,716,153 of record JAYESA010000004.1, read on the forward strand.
AATATAATATTTTATAACATGATTACTTAGTGTGGGTTTCAGGGGATGAAGCTTATTTTCAGTTATTTTAGACTCACCAGTACTTTCTCCAAAGTGCTGATCCACCAACACTTTGCTTGTTCTCAGGTACTGGATCGTCCGAGGAAGCGATAGCCGTACCTCATCCCAAGGAACCGAAAATCTAGAGTCGATGTCTTGAGACGTATCGATATTGCTTTGAAATACTTTTGTATATAGGGACATAATGTATGGAACGGTGTTATTGTAATCGAGAGAAAGAGAGCTTGAGTGAACTGTAACCTCGGCCAAGCGTCGCTTTAACACATCTTTATTATCAAATAAAAAGTTTATTTTCATATGCCATTATGTTCTTTACTTTTCTGCAATATATATGTGTCGCTGCTCCAGTCTTGCATAGCTTACTTGTCCTTGTTCAAAGCTTTGGCCTTGTGCAAGAGCACTTTAGGCTTGCACGATATCACGCCCGTGCGAGGACGATCAATTCCGTAGGGACCAAGTGAGGACAAACGAGCCCCTGCGGGACCGGAGCGTGACAAGGGCCCCCAAGGGCAAGGAAAAGGCCAAGAGTAAGGGGAAGGGTCGCTCTGCTGCGGCGGACCCTTCGTCGTTTCCCGTCGACGTTCAATCGCCTATTGAGGGTAGGTTCTGTAAAGGAGACGAACACTTGAGAACACAGAGATACGTATGCACCATTGGACACATGGATACGTCTATGCACTAACTACTCATTGTTACAGAGGTAACTTAGCCGCATGGACGAGTTCTGCCGCATGGCTGACTCGGCCGCATATGTGCCTATGCCGCATGGACGGATTCTACCGCATAACTGACTCGACCGCATGGGTGATTATGCCCCATGGATGAGTTCTACCGTATGGATGACTCGGCCGCATGGGTTCCTATACCGCATGGACAAGTTCTGCCGCATGACTAACTCGACCGCATGGGTGCCTGGACCGCATATGTATATCATTATAGAATATTTTTGATCAAACTCTTTTGTGGCTTTTGTAGTGACTTTGCCCACTACACCATCTGGAGAACTGGTCCTTGGGCAAAACTTGCTGCCCTTGAAAATGAATCTCGGGGACCTTGCTACAGCCATCCAAAAATAAGTTGACAAAGATCTCCCGTTCGAGCGACAACAAAAGATCATTGAGCAGACTCCCTCTTTCTTGTTGAGTCAAATCAACTCGGGGAGATCCCTGCTAAAGACGAAAAGACTTTCTTCAAGAAGTCGTACTTCTTGTTCGGTGATGCACTGGAGCCTTCCCGGTCTGAGTTGGGGACGACCAGGGAGAACTGGTCTTTTACCTTCCGTGGGACGGAGATGACTTTTCCTTCTTTCAAACGTCACCTGCCTCTTTCAGACCTGAAGGTGATGATGGGTCCACGGTGGATGGACTGGAACTTAACCCCTGAGCCTCATGGGACCCTCCTTGAGAATGTTCGATGTAGGATCGAAAGGAACAAGGGGGAGTTTTATAGCACGAAGGAGTCACCTTCGTACTCCTTGGTAGGACTGAAGCCTGGTCTTGTCGAAAGTGACCTGGGGCCGAACCTCAGCGTATATGCGACAGGAACCTTCCTCTACCAGTTGCTAAGAAGGGAACCTACCCCACCGGATAGTTGCGGGCTCTCAACTGGGCACATTACAATACCTCCTGGTGCCGCCTGACCCAGTGGATCTTGAAGAAATATGAGCGAAAGCTCAGAGTCGCCGATTTATTCTTTGTCGTGAGGGGTACTTGTTATGGCTTGGAGGTGAACCACCCTCTATTTTTTGCCCTGATGTAGCTGTATAACGTACGTACGGGGACCTTCTTTACGCCCAATAGCGAGATGAGACTGGCTTTACATGAGATGCATGACGTCTCAAAACTCCCTTGGGACAATGAACCTTATGAAGAGTGTACCCCGAGCAACGAGAAGCTCTGAGAATTGGAAGCAGAAGACCCCGAGATCTTGAAGGTGTACCAAGAGTTGCTATGCCATCACGGCATATTCCAGAACTCTTTGAAGAAGAAGTCTACTGAAGGATCATCTCCTCACATTATGACTTGGACTCGCCACCTCTTTCCGAAGCAGAAGGGGTCTAATAGAGTTCATGTTCGAGCACCGCGGTCCAAACAGGAAGTGTCTGACTCTATCCATACGCTGAAAGACTTGGCCGTCGAGGGCAAGGAAGTTAAGGGCTTATCAGGGGAAGAGGGCGAACCCCTTAATGAGATGAGTGGCCTTAAGGAGGAGCTCAGCTATTTTTATCTGGGTATGCACCAATTGTCCCCTTTGGCCGTACTGACGGGGTACTTGATCCTTTGGCTGCGAAACTGCATAGTCCCGGGAGGGTCTGGGATAATATAAAGGATCAGTCGTACCCTGATCCTACTTTTCGTGAAGTTGGTGTTCGGCCACAAGCTGGCCCTTCTACTAGTCATAGTGTGTTGCATCCATCATGGCCTCCACAAATTTGCTGAGAAGGTGGACGACCATCCTGGTAAGGGCCATTTTAATAGGGTCGAGCTTTCTTACCATTATTTGACAGGTTGGCTTCTCCTGCATCACAGATCTTTGATGAGCCCAGGGACTGACGAGGACATGGTGGTCGCTGATGCCCTGATCTGCAGGTATTGAATGAAGAGGCGGTACGATACTGTTCCTACTGGCATGAGGGAGCTCTCCTTCATGACTGGCTGGACCTTTTTCATATCCGAGCCAGAGTTCACCGCCGATGAAAGGAACGCCCTTCATTATGATGATAAAGTGGCATCTAGAGGCTTATCTGAGAGGCTCTTTCACTGGCTCTAAGCCATCCGTCCCTCTCGGCTGGTGTATCAGAATAAGGCTACCGTCTTTGTGGCATCTTTTCTACCTAGTCAGTTTTTTCGTCAGTTTGTCTACACTCAGCTTTTACTGGGTCATTAAAGTGCTTCTCTCAGTATAGTGGCAGTTTGCTCGACGGGGCCCGAGCATGGAGTTGCTATACTACTGTCGGCACCTGGGTCAGGTTCTAATTGCCACCAGCCGGGGTCGTTCTCCAAATGATGTATACCACGACGATGCATATTTACACGGCGAATGCTCTGCTGACTAACTTCGATCCAGAGAGAAGTTATATCGAAGGCACCACGCTGATGCCTCCATATTCTAAAGTGCGTAGGTCGCCCAAGAAGGGTAAGGGAGTGGTACGACCCCTGATTGTAGAGCTAAACCCGTCGACTAGGGAAGACACAACGTCTCCGTCTGACTATCCCATGCCTGCCAACCTTAAACCAAATATGGGGATGCATCATGCTTGCTATTCAAAGGGGGGCTAGGATGGACGTTTACCCAGAGCCGAAACCGACGGCGAAATTGAATTCCCCTGCGAGAGGGACTGGAAGAAAAAAGGTAGGACCTGCTACGCCAGCAGCTTCTGAAGCAGATCCATCTTTAGACACAACGATGGTAATCATTCCTCCTCTTAGTCTGATTATGCCCAGTCCTTTATATTCTGGTATATTTGGCGATTTGCAGCCACATGAGAGAGGGGGTCATCCTCGACGGACAGCCGCTTCGGTGGTTTCCTACGCTAAACCGGAAGAGGGATCCTCCCCAGAGTCTGACGTGGGTGCTTCGAAGCCGGTACCTGAGACCTCGGAGCGCAGGGCTTGGGTGCAGCTTTCTCGGAGCAGCCCTACACCCCTTTGGAGCACATATCCGTGGAAGACATGGAAGCTATGGGGGAGGCTATGATAATATTAGACGAGCCGCAACACGTGTTGTCTAACTCCGGTAGGTCATTTCTCAACTTCACAAGATCAAAATTTTCTGTCTTCATCTTTTAATTTTTCTAGTAAGTTAATTATTGGTTGTTCAGGTTCTGTAGGCCCTGCCTCTCCCTTGAGGATCGTGGACGTGGCCATTGAGGAAGAGGTTCTGGAAGAGGGGGCAGTAAACTTGTTAGGAAGTTATTCATGTCTCTTCCTTGTTCTGGTGACGGGTGTCTTGCAGTGCCCTCTACGGAGGCTGCAGTGGATGAGGTCATCGCGGTTGCAGGCCCTTTTGGTGTGGCGACTGCTCTCCCGATTATTGCTGTCGGGGGTTCAACAGCTGAGGCCTCTCCGGATATTGGGGTGGCAAGCCATTGTGAGGAGGTTGCCCCTAATATTCGCAGTACTGCAGTTGCTGGGTCATCTTCTGAGGCTGTCGCAGCACAAGTCACGCAAGAGCTGATGCATCAGGGCAACCCGGTGCTCCTATCCCGAGTTGCGGCACCATTCTGCCATCTGTCGCTCAGTTATCGGACCCTCCGGTGTCCCACGTATCTATGCAGGTTGCAAGTAGGACCGTCGATCGCTCCTCCGTTGTACCTTCGCCCTCAGGATCTTCGAGTGTCCCCGTAAGAGCTATCGAGATAGTGGCCTCTTGATCCTTCCAGCTGCCTTTGACTCTGGCTATCCTGGAAGATCTTGACGAGAATGTTGGGCTCTCGGTTTGGAGCTTCTATATGTTCCTGAAATAAGGGGTCGAGGGCGTGCTGGAGTGCAATAAGTCCTTCGCCTGGGCCAAGCACTTTGTCGAGGGCTAGGTCCACTCTTTGTGGAGCCCCCCCTGTTTCGAACCGATGGCTGAACTTCTGGGCCAAAGGTTGGTGGAGACGGAATAATGTCGGATGGAGTTGCAGCAACACCGACATACAGATATGGGAATGTTAATATCCTACGAGTGCCGAGTTCTCGAAGGATATGGATATAGAGAAGGCCTCATTTGCTTCCTCTATGGAAACTTTACAGCGTGACCTCCTGGATTTGCTGGAGAAGCGTGACCATCTAGGGATCTTAGGGAAGGGTGTCTCTCTCGACAGGAGGACCTAACTGAGGCCATTAGGAAGCTACAGGTTGAGCTCGTCGGGCTGGAGAATAGGCTGCACCCAAAAAGAAGAGGAGGTCATATAGGCCGAGGCAAGCTAAGTGGCGAAGACTACGGTTGGTGTAGAGGTTGTGGTATAGAAACTCGAGGACATCTACGAGTCCTTTACTCGCTACAAATATCCTGAAGTCATGACCAAGGAGGTTGAGCGCCGGGCCCAAATACGCCTGGATGGCTGTATAGCCCATCTCCATGAGCGAATAGCAGAGTTATGCTCTGACTCATCGCACCAGTAGCCCTTCTTCTACCTTTTTGTGTCTTCGTTCTGTCTTCGATCTTGGGATCTTAACAATCCCCCAAAATATAGTATTTCTTTCAATCTCTCTTTGTGGAGAAAAAAGTTCTTATTTGTTTTGTAATTTATTTGTGTTAGCTTTAGGTATCACACTAGAGGTAATATAAACGTAGTACAATATCGTCGCTTTTTAAGGATATCCTGCTGGGAGATCTTTGGTGGACCTATTACTTATTGCGCATGATGGTGCAAGTAATAAGTTCGAAAATAATCCCTGAGGTAATATGGACGTGATAGATTTTGTGGACCCATTAGTTTTTGCGCATGTTAGTACAAATAATAGATTTGGAACAAGCCCTGCCAGAGGTGATATGGACGTGGCAGTTTTTGTGGACCCATTACTTTTTTGTGCACGTTAGTGCAAGTAATAGATTTTAGAACAAGCCCTGCCAGAGTAGTATGGACGTGGCCGTTTTTATGGACTTAACATGCTGGTGTACCTTGGTTAGTACGGGTGATAAGTAGGGATGACAACCGATATCAGAGATAATATGGACATGATGATCGATAGCCAAGACCCGAGAGGTTTGCTCAGAGGTAATAAGGACATGGCAAACTCAGCCGGAAAGAAATATTAGGACATCAGTTCAGAGTGTGGTATATCCAAAAATGAAGATAGACCTAAGGATTGCTCTGCTGGGGAGATTGGTGGGGCGATAGTTCAAAGGTAATATGAGTATGGCTAGCATCTAACGAGACTGGTTTTTGAGTGGTCACTACAGGAGTGTGCAAGTGGACTTGAGGACTGCTTCGTTGGAAAGACTTTAAGGATCGATCATCCGTTGCGTATCCAGGATTCCTGGATACAGATGATGGCTTTTACAGGAATTTATAAAGAAGGAAAAAATATTGCACATAGGCACTTGCTGGGGATAAAGAACCAAGAGTGTAGAGATGTACATTTGGGTTAACCCACCGGGGATAAGAGGAGTACAAGTCTAGCTCAGACATAGTATTTTTTTAGGAACTTACCTTTAATAGGCATCATAAGCAAGTCGCCATTGGGTTTCACTAGCCGGTAGGTGCCGTTGGAGAATACATATTCCACGATGAACGGGCACTCCCATTTAGGCTAGAATTTGTCGGCTGTCTTGTGGGTCATGACTATCAGTCTTCTCACGGTCAGGACGAGGTCTCCCACTTAGAAATTTGTCTCCTTGACCCATCTATTGAAGGCTCCTAAGAGACGCGTTTGGTATAACTCAATACGTTGCTGAGCTAAGAGATATTTCTCGTCGAGTGCATCTAACTCTTGTAGCCGTCGGAGGTGATTGTCATCGATGGTTAATTGGTTGGAGAGGACTACCCAGAATAAACAGATTTGGATCTTGAGAGGGAGGACCGCTTCACTTTCGTACACCAGAGAGAAAGGCGTGTTGCTAGTAGCTCTCCGGACCGTTGTGCGGTAGGCCCAGAGACATTCACCCAACTTCTCGTTCCAGTCGTGCTTATTGGAAGACACAAAATTTTTGAGTAGCTTTATATGGTCTTGTTGAAGGCTTCTGCCAGAATATTTATTATCATACCCGATCTTCTGCAGGTAATCGGCCATCCCAGCTAGGCGCGAATTACCGTGCCAGCGCTCCCTCGGGATATTTTTTACCCATCTGGATGTGATATCGCACGAACATAAGCTGTGCCCGTGCAAGGCCATGATCTGAATAGGCGATAAAATGACTAATCCACAGAGTCACAGATAGTCCAAATGCAGCAAAATAAGAAATGAACATGCGATTGGTAACAAGTTCATGAAGTCGTCAATAGCGAAAGCATTGAATAACACAAGCATAGAAGTAAAATGAGATCTTTATTGATATTAAACAAGTGTTACAAGCGACGCTAGGCCGAAATAACAAGTCTCTCAAGCCTCTCTCTCTCTCTCTCTCTTTCTCTCTCTCTCTCTCTCTCTCTCTCTCTCTCTTTCTGAAACAGTAAAAGCATTATTATCTTGTATATGTGCTTCAGTTTCGGATACAACGTTCCAAGTCTCTAGAGCGAACTCCATGCCTTAGCACGTACGAAGGAATTTCCACACCGAGCGAGGTTCTCTTGCACCCTTCAAGTATTATGGTGGATTATCAGTACATGAATGCACTAGTGGGGAGACTTCTCGACCGCTCGACAAATCCAAACATGTTATATAGGTTCCACGCACCATCTATTAAGTTATCTTTCTAGTCTTGCCATATGATCAGTTTTATGGTATAATATACAAGTCTACTCATGTAGCAGTGCGCCGTGCGATATAAAGGAACACGGAGAGACTTACCAACTTACCATTCGTCCTTCCCTGTCTAAGGCAAACCAAGTTAAACCAAGCAAGATCATAATATATATATATATATATATATATATATATATATATATATATATATATATATATATATATATATAAAATCCAGGAAAATTGCATAAGCAAACATATGTGTCTTGCACGAAGTTCTGTTTTAGGTGCACGAGTTACATAGATTATCTAGAAGTGTTGCAGAAGGTATTCAAGTATTCAATTATGTAAAAGTGTGTTATACTCATATCCGTTTAGGTATTTCAGAATGCAGTGCAATATCTCACACGCTAAGCGAGGATGACATATTTATATAAACAAGAGTCACTTGCATAGCCATAAAGGATAGGTTATAGTCTCGGGGCGATATTAGATGCGTGAGGTATGAGTCGTTATACGCCACCTTCGTCCGGGACGGTATGGAGTGCAATGCGAGGCCAAGGGGGCATTCACTCTATGCCGCCCACTACCATGCGACTATCATAAAGTTTTGTCTGGATCGGATCGACCTCGGTGCCCCGACAATCGTCTGCAGGAACCTGAACATGAATACTTTATACACAAATTGTCTGCAACATGCAAGTCTTGGGTATCAGATTCACAGAATTCATGACATGACATGTTAATTCTTGATTCTTGTTCAGAACGAGTATGCTCCACGAGCTGTGATTCTTGCTTTACTTGACATAATTCTCATTCAGAGTTAAACTTGACATGATACAATCTCCTGATTTGGAGATGCCTTGGTGACCTAACGGTCCCGGATACTTTCGGTTCATACTTGCACGGAACGACTATTAGATAGTCTTTTGGTGGATTGGATGAATGCAAGGCAAGATAGTGTTTACTTGATTGTGGCATAAAATTATGTGACAAGCATTAAAATGAGGCAACGAGTACAAGTTATAATGTAAGCAAGCATGCATGCAAGAATATTTGAAACATAAGCATTTACGTTGGCACGGTCTAAGGTGTAGTGCGGGGAGTACAACCGTACAGGGACATATTGAGTGACATAAAATACAAGACGTGTAGTGTAAACAAGTGGAACAGTGCATTACGAAGGGTCCATAATGATCTACTCAATGTATAGCGGGGTCTACTTGCACAAAGTAAAGGTAGCATATGAGGGTCTAAGTTATAAGCCAAGTTTTATTTCCATGTTCTAACACAAGCAATACAAGATAGGATTATTCTCTTAGCTATGTGCGTTGTATTCTTTATTAGCATGTCGGGGATGATTCACCTAGCGACATGCATGTATCGTCCATATTTTAAGTGTACTGGCTAAGCAAAGATAAGTTCATCGTAGCCACCCACCTTAGAGATGATTCACCTCGGTCGAGCGATACTCCGAGTGAGCCTTTGAAAGTCTAAGTCTGAACTTCTGAAGGGCCAACTCTCGATATCTTTTACCTCAAACGAGTCTTCTCACTGAGCAAAGTAGGTCAGGTTATTGCACTTGCACCATTTGAATCGGCTGTCCACTTTAGCAGAATGGGTCATTACATTTGCTGCCGGGTTATAGGCGGTTGACGCTATATTCTGAATCCAATTTTTGTCACAAAATTGGTAGAATGCGTGACTTGCAAACTGTGGACCATTGTCCTGGACGATCCTTTGTGGCAAGTCGAAGTAGTTAATGACGTGATGCTTGACGAAGCTAATCACGTTCAATATTTTTACTTCAATGAGTGGAACAACTTTCGTCCATTTGAAGAAGTAATCGATTATATCCAGGATGAACCGATGTCCTTTAGAAGAAGGTGGACTGATTGGTCCGATAATGTCCATCTCCCATGCTTCAAACGGACAAGATGCGAATGTTGGGTGTAGAAATTCTGAGGACTGGTGGATGAAGTCTGCATGGATTTGGCACGTCTGGCATTTTTTTGCATACTCAATGGCCTCTGCTACTATCGTCGGCCAGTAATACCCCATTCTCTGAAAATGGTCCTGTAGCTTTGTGCCGGGTTGATATGTGCCGTGGACCCCATCGTGAGCTTCACGGAGGGCCTGATTCGCTTCTGTATTCGATAGATATCGCAACAGAAGACCGTCTTAGGACCGATGATACAATATTTTGGTAGCTATATTATAATAGAACGAGAGGAAACGTCTTCAGATTGAGTTAGTTTACTTTGGGTTCTCGAGGAGTATTCCATAGACCGCGTAGTCAATGAATAAAAGCCCCCAGTCCTAGACATCAGTGTGTACTTCCGTCGCACATCTCAGACACAGGCAAAGGTTATTATTTGGATAGACCAGCTCTCGACCGATCACTGTGATTAGCTGATGGGTGTTGTCTGGAACAGCCAAGGAGGCAGCGAGGCCAGTCAGGGCATCAGCCTCAATATTTTACAGCCAAGGAACATGCTTAATGAAGAATCCTTCGAAGATTGAGATGACACCAAGTGCAACTTGGTGGTAAGGAATCAGGTCTTCGTGCCAGACTTCTTACTCACCCCTGAAGTGATCACCTTTGGAGTAAAATTTAACGACAATATCATCGATGTAACACTTGACCGTCTTGCGTAGATGCTCATGAAAGATGGTGCTCATAGCTTACTGATATATAGCAACTACATTCTTTAGACCGAAGGGCATGACTGTGTAGCAGTACACTCCTATCGGCGTTTGAAATAATGTATACTTCTGATCGTTAGGGGACTTCTTGATCTGATTGTAGCCTGAGAATTCATCCATAAAGGACATTCGCTCGAAGCCATAAGTGTTGTCGATTATTATGTCTATAATCGAAAGAGGAAATTCATCTTTGGGGTAGGCCACATTTAGATCATAAAAGTCAATGCATATTCGGATCTTCCAGTTCTTTTTGACGACGGACACGATGTTGGCTACCCAGTCTGGATATTGTTCTTCATGGATGAATCCACTGGCTATCAGTTTGTTGACTTCGGCTTCGATGGCGTTCATTATGTCTGGCCGGAACTATCGCTGCTGCTGCTTGACAGGTTTAGCGTTCAGCGAGATATTGAGCTTGTGGACTGTGATTTGGGGGTCCAGTCCTGGCATATCTTTGTAGCTTTAGGCAAAGACATTAATGTATTCCCTGATGAGCTATAGCAGGGATTTTTGATCCTCATCAGTCAGACTTTTGCTGATAAAGATAAGTTTAGGGGAGGATTCGTCGTCCAGATTGACTTGTACGACTTCGTCCTCGGTAGGAGGTTCTCGTTGTTCGAACTGTATCTCCTATTGTGCGTCTAGGCGTTGGGCCCATTGTTCTACTTTAAAGAGTTCCGATAGATTCTCGTCGTATTCCTTAGGGTCAGCTGACACCATGATGGCATATAATATTTGCTTGAGCATCTCCCCGATACTGATATCGTAGTCCCAAGCAGAAGATTGTGAAAAGTGAGAGTGCGCCTTGTCTCCTTCATCAGAACCCTCAGCGGTTGTGGGAGGCATTACATACCCTAAGCCATGTTTGGTCTTTTGGTAGTAGTTCTCGGATTTGCCTGCAGGATCAAGTAGATATAGAGGTAGCTTTCGGCCTTTGCCATAGTTTAAGCCCTTAGTGGCCTTCAGATCATACCCTATCTTCTGGATAAGGTGCTTGGCTTGAGAGCTATACCGGTGGAGTGATATTTTGTCGGTATCAGGCTCTAGATCTAGTTTCTCGGGGACGAAGGATCGAGGATATTCTACTCTGCTGAAGATGATGTGTCTGTCTCTCCTCTTCCTAGTTGGGACTAGGAAGTGAGAGTTTTAGCTGGTGAGAATCCGGTTTACAGCAGCAGGTGCAAGCCCAGACCATGCTCCATGGAGTACAATGTACTTATGTGTGCAACTTCAGAGTAGTTCAAAGATAGCCCTTTATTCATAATTTAAGGTATCTTTTCTCCAGGAATTACATCATCGAGGGAAGGGACGTCTGCGTGAGCTACTACGTACTACTCTAGATCGTCCTTCCCGTAATCTACCCCCAGTATGAGCGACTACTTTAGAGGTTTTCTTCACAGCTTTACTACCAGAGGCTCGGACGTGGTAAGAGGTAGCAAAGATTTCTTCGACGGCTGAATTGTCCTATGAAGGTGAACGGCCAGCGGTTCGGGCGTAGTGGATGGTGTCGACTCTTCTTTTGGCAATCGATTTGGCATATGAAGGTGAACGACCAGAAGTTCGAGTATAGTAGATGTCGCTAGATCTTCCTTTGGTGATCGACTTGGCCTATGAAGACGAATGACCAGAGGGTCGGGTAACTTCCTATGTAGTTTTATGACGAGGGAATAGGTTGTATCAGGACCGCATGCCTTTAGATGTACTCTTAAAGGTTCATCTGATATTGTCTCGGTCTCTGCCTTATCGTCAGCATCATTGCCACCTTAATCTTGGTGGACTTGCTTGTATAAGAGTACATCAAAGTAGTATGTCTCGATCCCTTTGAAAGGATCAACATTTGCGAACTCTGTCTTGACCGTGCCATTATTGTCCACGTACTTTAGACATTGGTGTAGGGTTGATGGCACAATCATGTATTCGTGTATCCATGGCCATCCCAGCAGGATATTATAAGATACGTCCACGTCTATGACGTAGCAAGTGACCTCAATTTTTAAGTCATCAATTTGACATTTCAGGTGGATCTTGCCCATAGGGTAGCTCCTTCCTGCGTTAAAGCCAGTGATGGCAGTATTGGTGGCTGCCATGTGACGTATCAAAATATCCAAGGTCTGAAGTAGACTCCGTGGGATGATGCTGATTGACGAACCAGGATCGATGTGCATCCAGTACACCTTGATGACACCAATATACCCTGTGTAATACAGGGGATGATCATGCCGATTATTTTTTAGCAACATATCATGTTGCAAAAATGTGATGTTGGGCACCGCTTTCGTCATATCGTTGTAGTGGGGGCAAGCGACAGGATCCTCTACTGACGGCTTGACTTGCACCAGGTAGGTGTCGGTATTTTTTAATGCCTCACTCAGAGTATTCCGGGTGTCTCTAGAGAGTCAGAGAAGCTCAAATAGTGACAACTTTGTCAGAGTATTGGCGAGTTGAGCCAAGAAGTCAAAGTTATAGGACTTTTCCAGTCTCTGAGCCATTTTTTTATGTAACGGCTTGTCGAAGTGACCCGCTTTCTGTTTAGGCTTGTCCGCTGGCGAGGGTTGAGATATACCCAGATCAGACACGATATGTACAGTAGTTGGAGGTGCATTGACGTCGAAAGCCTCATAATCTCGCAGGTAGGTAAGGACCAACCTAGTTGTCCCTGCCCAGGCCTCCTTAGCGGTAGGAGAAACCATGTGGCAGGACTTAGTTTTTTGTGCTTTAGACTTGATGGCGGAAGATGCTGCTTGCTACATCAAGTCTAGGACAAGATCTGGGTGGACCCACATGATCTCGCCCTGAGGTATAGTAAGAGGTATCAGTCCGGCTGCTTGGTCACGAGCTGGTGAAAGATTGACTACCTCCATTGTTGCCCTCGGGATTGGAATGACTCCGTCCTGGGCTTCCGTCGCAGAAACGTTATCGGACTGGAGGGATACCATATTAGCGGCAACTATCTTATCGTTGAAGTCTAAGGTAAGGGCCTTGGTTTCAAGCAGGTGCTGGATGTATTGCTTAAGGGTGTAGGAGTCCTTCGTCGCATGGTGGACGTAGCGATGGTAGTGGCAGTATTTTGGATTATTCATCTCGGCTGCCACTATAGGGCGATTGATGTCGGGGAGCCAAAGCTTGCCACCCTTCATCAATACGTCAAAGATGGGTATGACATCTTCTTCTTCGAAGGATTAAGTCTCCTTGGGCTTTGGAACCTTAGCCGACTTTTGCTTAGGCTTCTTGGTTAAGTTGGCCACCAGGGCCTGCTTCACTTTTCCTTCGTGGCTGCTGTTGCCACTGTTGTTATTGTTGGAATATTTTTCCCCATTATCTGCGACATGGATCTGTATTCCCAGGAGCCGGGGGTCTTTGACCTTATTTTCAGCGCCGATAGCGTTTATAATGAATGATGTCCAGTCTTTGAATTGTCTGCCGCCCATCCAGAGGCTGACTGTCGGAAGTAGCTTCTTGTGGCGCATATCCATGAGTGTGGACTCAGGATTGCCTGGAGGCAACCTCAGTGCTGCTTAGCAAAAATACACGATATAATTTTGGGCGAGTTCCTTTTCCCCTTGGGTGACATTCATCAGGGAAGACATTGTTATTTCGCTTCCTCCGTCATAAAATCTTTTGAGGAAAATACTTTTGAAGTCGTCAAACGACGAGATACAGTTGTCTTGTATGCTGCAAAATCAGTCGAATGCGACCCCGAACATTGCCCCCACAAAGAGCATAGTGAGGAGTGCATCACTACGAGGTAGATGCCCCATCGCAGTCTCAAAATAGCTCATGTATTGATGGGGAAAAGTTTTCCCGTCGAATAGGTTCAGGTTGAAGGACTTGTACTTATCGGGTACGGAACATCCCTCCACTCACGGGGGTACAATTGTCGTATCCCGAGCTCGCACAGTGAATCCCGGCTGCCCATAGAATCTAGGCGAGCCCGAAGTTCCCGTATTTCTCTCATTGCTTCTTTGACTTCATTTTTTGTGAAAGGGGCAGATGAACTAGGCACATTGTGATTTCTGAATATGGGCAGAGCAATTACGTCAAAGTTTGCATTGGTCCCAGGGTCCAAGCTTGCTTTTCCAGATGCCATTGTTGGTTGTGAGGCTACACTTGCCTTGATGTCTAGCACTGCTTGGGTCAAGGCTTACATTGAATCTCTCATAATTTGCATCATGGCCTCGAAGCGCTGCCGATCACTAGGGAGTTCATTTTTATCCCCCACCATGCATGTCGTTCTTGCATGAGGAGAGATGGACGTAATTGTGGACATAGAACTTTCTGCTTCAGACTCATGCAATGAATAGTCGTCATGGAAGGTTGGTAGTGCTACGCCCTGTTCGGACTCAGAGGGAGTACTTCCTCCAGCATAGGAGGTGGCATCTTTTTTCTGAGGGTGGCTACCCCCAGGGACTCCAGCATTCGTTCCTTGGGAATCCTCATCTCCTCGGAACATCGAATTGTCATGTGTGTCCGGGGGATTACTGTCACACCCCAATCTCCCGCAAGCCCAATAGTCCCCGCTGAACATGAACCACCATGTTGTAGCACTCCCGCAGGACAATCGTTCTCATCGGAACGTCTTGCCATACGAGCCTGGAGTTGCGTTCGCATAAGGCGATATTATCAAACATCAAAGTTATCATCGAAACGACCAAGTTACAGCAAAAGTCAAGTATTGTGTACCAAGCACACATCAGAGTATACGCAGCGAAGCTCTCGATATGGTCCAAATGATACTCGTATACAGATGCACGCTCGGTCGCCCAAATTTTTGATGTGCCTCAATGCCTCAATGTTCCAACCAAGATGTACAATTCTAACTATTCCCCAACCAACTATCCCAAATATATAACCTAACTCTAGCTCCAACTATCCTGTGCGAAAACTAACACAAGCCACAAATCTATATCCAAGCAAACGACGTACACTCTATGCACACCACCGTATAGTGATTTTCAAGTTCCAGTCCAAGTGTTCAAGCCTATTACATGTGTTCCATATTATTAGGCATAAAGGAGTAGAGGAGAAGGGACAGAGCCCACTCACCAAGTCTGATTCCGTTAAGCATCATGTCCTGCCGATATGGCCGATACCTTGAACTCGTGGTCTGATGTAAAGCACGATCTACTCAATTGATATGATCGTGCAAGCAAGCCGTGCTCTCCAAATTATTCGACCGATTGGACTAAGGAATATGGCATTATCGCTCTAATCCTGATATTCCAGTACTGCTCTGAACAAATATCTGTTTCCATCGAATTCCGCTAGCAATCTGCACATGAAATTAACTCAATCAATACTTCTTCCCAAATCCAATAAATCAAAATGTAACCAACTATTGCCTCATTCAATCCGACTCAGCGTAACGCACCGTGCGGTTATAGGGCGTTACAATTACTACTCCCAGGATGTGTAACCTCCAGGGGTTCTGAGGAAGATATACCCTCAGCAGCTGATAGCTTCTTCTTCGAGTGGTGCCCTGAAAAACTCCTTCCGCAGATCCGACTGCTGGTCCTCCTGGTAATCGCCTTCTTAATGTGCTGGTTGAGATTGACGGACTGGAGGTGCTGGACTTCTTTCCTACCAAGGTGGAAGGGCCTTTCTGAGCAGAATAACATGAGGCAAATGGTATCTCATCCTCCTCGGGTGTTTGCACCTGATCCTTGGATTATTGTCGGATAGGTTCCATCGGGTGTAGTCGTTGGAATGCCGACTGCCTGCTTGTAGGTACTGCCACTTTGTTGTAGCAGTAATTGATGATGATTTTGTCATAGTGATGTCCTGGGGAGGATACTTCATATGTCGTAGCTGCCTCCCTCGCCTTGCGCTTGGGATTGATCATATTGCGCAACTCAAGCGAGGACTGAATCACCATTGCACCCTTTTCGTGAGTACGGGTAGACCTAGAGCACGGGTATGTGGGTATTATTTTTGCTTTCTGATCTAGGGTTCGTACAAGAACTTTTCTCAGATCATCGTTAGAAGACTTTTCATATAGACCCTATCTATTTGCCACTGAGGGTGGATGCACGAGTCGGTCTTATACATCTTTCCATCAGGGCCCTGCATGACAGTTAGCGGTGCCCTTCGAAGGTCAACCTAATGGACAGTTTCTTAAGCATGACGAGCTCGTACTTCCCCAGACTTCTTTGACTAAGCACCCGTAGGCGCATAGTATGAAGAGTCCAAGTTTGGGATTTTACCATTCTCAGCATGGCGTATAGGGTTAACGCTGCATGAGATTCGATAAAAAACAGAGGTTCAGCTGCTTCCAGAGTCGCATACGGCCATCTGGCTGCGACCGTCAACTGATGCCGCATAATGAGTCTTATGTGGCCTCCTCCTTGGCCACATAGAGTTTACATCAGCGCCCGAATATCTGGCATCGTAGTGTTTTTCTCTGCCAGAGTTTGGGCGCTGAGCATTTCTGCATCAGGCGAGGATGCCGCATGGATAAACTGAGGTAAAAATCTGGCGAACACCTTCAGCAACAGGGAGAGAGACGAGGAGCGCAAGATCTGTAGTCGGGCGAGGCACAGTTCCTTTTTTTACCTATGTCCTGCGGGTCTTCAAGTGGTGAGCACCCTTCTGGTTGAAAGAGGCTGTCGCATAAGTAGTGGACGCATGATGTACGATCCCTGCGGTAAAGAGAGAGACGGGGAGCGCCTGCTCCACAGTTGGGTGAGGCACATTGGCCTTGCTACCCTCGTCCTGCGGGTCTTCTTGGGCTTTGCTTGCCTTGGAGAAGAACTCGTGCTATCCCCGAAGAGCATGTCCTCAAAAGCCTGATGGTCGAAGCAGACCACTAGCATCCTTTGAGAGGACCCAATCTTGGCTGCATCAGATTATACCATAACTTTCTCATCAGAGGAGAAAGACGTCCCCAACAGAGTTGCCATCTTATTTGCCATTAAATTTGAAGGTTCTAGAAGAGCTTGATTTAATTAACAAACAAAAAAAAGTACAAAGAGGTCCTGGGAGGATAATCTAAGTATAATATTTTTTTGCTCTAGGTGTGGCAATGGAAAATGAGTACTATGGCATCTCCTTTACTCCGTGGACGATCCGATGCAGGGTGAGAAAGCTTATGTTCTCTCTTCGCTTGTCTCATTATGCTCTATCTCTGTATTGGCCAGTGGTGGTATGATCTCTCTCTGAAACAGAAGAAAAAATCCAGCCCTTAGAACGTTCAAGTTGCTCCTATTTATAGCCATCGTGCTGATGGACTATGGGTGCCGCATATGCCTCTGTTTGGTGGCCGCATAAGGCTTCTTCGACATAATACGGTTACAACTGTCGTCGCATGACATGGGCTGATTGCCACATGGTCTTGGTTGAGATATGGTATTGAAGAGATCTCGGGGTTTTTTTTAACCCATTTTGTGCGTGACTTGGTTAGCTAGACAGGTAGTCAGCACCAACTGCGAAGATCTCTGAAGTTGTAACGGGAAGATCTTGTGAGCTGGAGGCCGCATAGCATCTTGGCCGCATGATGGCAAGATCGCATGGGTTTTGTATCCGTATACGTGCTTTCGTTTGGGCCTTGGTCGAATGGACACTCTGGCTACATGGTGGCGAGGCTGCATAGAGCATAGCCGCATACGAGAAACACGTGGCATGGCACGTTTGTCGAAGGAATTAATGCACTGATACGACTTATCTTTTTCTGAGCCATCATCTTCACGAGTCTCAAAGTATCTCAGAGTGATGAGTGATGTGTCAGAACTTCTGACAGACACCAAAATTCGTGTCAGAGGGTTCTTATACGGCCTCTCTGCTCTGTGGTTATTTAGGCCGCATATAATATACTATGCAACTTTTTTGCGATTTGGTTGATCAGGCCACATATGGCTCCTCTGTGATTTGGTTGATTAGGCCGCATGTGGCTATTCTGTGGCTTGACTGTTTAGGCCGCATGTGGCTTCTCTGCGGCTTGATTGTTCAGGACGCATGTGGCTTCTCTGTCGCTTGGTTGTTCAGGCCGCATGTGTATTTTTTGTGACTTGTTGAGGGGACATAACCTTTATACGGCATGCATGATTTTTTTATGCTTCTACAATATTGTCTACATGTTGTACCTAGAGATAGAGTTTGATTTTTTTTACTAAAAATACTTCTATCTCTTACTGAAAATACTTCTATCTCAGTTTTTATAACTGTTTTGTTGGTTAGTTCTATTTATTAGATGTCTATCTTGTTGCTTAGTTCTATTTATTAGATGTTTATTATGTTGCTTAGTTCTATTTATTAGATGTCTATATATATGAATCGTGATCATAGATGGATGGTTGTCGTGGTCGTGATGAATATGGTTGTGGACGTGATCGAGGTGGTCGTGATCTTATACTACCCTGGGATGGATTATCTCCTCGATCACGTGATCCATATACCCCCTCGACGGTCGCAGGTACCTTCACTCTGCCATCGTCTACAGGCACAGACACTCTGCCATTTGTCGCATACGTCCCCGGTGCTCCATCGTCGGCATCTATGCCCCTGTTATCATCTGATGCAGATCTCGGCACCCCATCGTCAGTTCGTCCACCAGATACTCCTTTAGTTGTACGATGGGCTCCGGAGTATCTAGACTTAGAGTATGATGCTAGTGGTTTATATCCCCCGACCGGATGGTCCTCCGACACAACCAGAGAGACCGGAGGGGCAGTTCAGAAAGGAGGTTTGGCCCGTGACCAAAGAGCTGTAAGTAAATTTATATGTTTCATATTATATAGTTAATTTCATATGTTTTATTTATTTATTCAAATAGATAATCTGTTGTTATTTTTTTGTAGGTTTTTTTTTCTACAGTGCTACTCCAGCACTTGGGAAAATTATTAGAGGAAACTACCACGGTCCCGACCTTACATTCTTCGATATGCCGCCCGAGATGCAGTATATATGACTTGACCAGATGAAGGTATATACGATCTTTTCTGTTATTCTATTATTAATTATTTTTTAATCTATTTATATTAATTATTAATTAAATTTGTATGTCAGAATACTGGTGGCCCGAGCATCGTGATGCGGAGATCAGGAAGACATATCGCGGTGCCTGTAGCAAGAAGATGCATAATACGAAGGATAATTTACAAAAAAGGGTAAATGCTGGAAAGGGCAGGAAACCTGGGATCTGTAATAATATTTGGGAGAAGATGCAGAAGGAGCTCGATACTCCTGAGTTCAAGAAGAGTTCCGAGCAAGGGAAGAAGGTGCAATCTTATGGGAGTCTGCATACTGGTGGATCGATCCTCATTGCTATACACCATTGAAACCTGGTAAGATAACGCGAAGTACTTAAATATTTTTATTATATAGTTAAATAACATTAATTATCAAGCTAATATATTTTCTTAATGTTTAGTACACAGGCGGAGAAGTTGGCGAAGGAGGGGGAAGATCCCTCTGGTATCAGTTTTGCCAATATTTTTGAGTATACGCACAACAGGAGGAAGGACGGAAGCTACGTGGACGAGAAGGCCAATAAGACTGCTATAAAAATTTCAATTTATATTATAAGTTAGAATAATATGAGGTATTAGAATTTATATTACAAGTTAGAAGTCCATTAGAAAATTAAGCACGGGCTATTGGATAGACTATGTTCCAGTCTCTACAAACTGAGAGCACCTCTCGGGCCACTCAGGATGGGGTAGAAAAGAGTGCCGCTTAGTCTTCGCCCGCCACAACGTCCTCTTCCATGGCCGCTCGAACGAACAACCTTTTTGTACAGGCCACTGGCGAAAGAGGGAAAGATGAACGCATCTACAGCACCGGCTCCTTGGCGTCGCAGATGTCGGTATACTCGAGACCTCCACTGCTGACATCTTCTGCTGCGACATAACCTGATAGATAGAGCAACTTGTTACGTCATTGACTACATTGCAAGCCACAGTGGTGGGTATGCAGGAGTCGATCAACAGCTTGATGAGACCTTCATCGTCGGTGTCCTCTGCTCCTTCCGCTGTTGCTGACACAGTGATGAGACTCCTAAGTTTATTGCTACCAGAGGCGTTAGGTTCACTACTATCTGAATTAGTGAATAAAATTCCTTCGGACGCCCTCGAACATTTGCGTGACCAGGGAACACCGCCAGATCGGTAATTTTCTTTATATTTGATATTTATTTGTGTTGTAGTAATCGCGGACTTGTGGATATTGTTTATTTGTATTGTCGTGGTCGTGGACTTATGGATATTGTTCATGTACTTTGATTATTTTATTTGGGCTTGTGGTCGTGGACTTGTGGATGTTGTTCATGTATGCGATTAATTTTATTATGTTAATTGTATGTCTTTTCTGAATTATGTCTTGTGTATTTTTTCAGCGTGCGTTTGTGCCATTGAAGGCCCGATTGGACGAGAATTTTACATCGGGTTGCGCTGGGTGGTTGATATATTGATAGTGTTTAACATATTTTTTATAAACCAAACATGCTGGGATATCTGTATTTAAAAGTTTTTTTGCTGTTATGTGCACATTAGCGACGGACATACGTCGACTTAGTGGCTACCTACGACGTACTTGCGACACTCTAGCGACAGATACAACCGTCTCTAAGTAAATTTCTATTCCTGGGAGACGGATTACGGATACGTCGACGAACATGCGACTTTCAAACGACATTAAGTAATATCGTTATTCCGTCGCCAACTTGAGTATCAGACTTTTTTCAGTATTAGAAACATAAATAATGTTGTTATAATGTCACTAAACCGACGCCATTTTTGATGTAAATCTGTCATTATATAGACGTCATTATAAACTAAATTACTGTCGCATATATATTGCTAAAGAGCCGCTTAATGAATCCGTCACTAAAATATTGCATATACGTCAACTAAATTGACGTCGCAATTACACCAGTTTATACTCAAAAATTTGAATGATTGGCTACGAAATCTTTTAGCGATGTGGCATTTATCGACGAGTATTTTTTGTCTAAATATCGTCGCCGGGTATTCGCTAATAGTGAATAGCGATAATTTGGCGACAAAAAATGACCGTCGCTATTCCTCTATATTTTAGTAGTGACGACTATGGGTGATCTCATCATTACAACAATCGACATAGAAGAACCTTGTGGCATGTGCCATGACATCGATTGAGTCTTGAACATGAGGTGTCATATTATGCCACTCTGTAGAGGAGAATCTTTACATCATACCGAGGTGGAAGGTTTGGACATATGAAGATGGGCAACAAGGGGATAACTGCAGTTTTAGGCATCGGTGATATGCACTTGACAACGAAGCTTGACGAGAAATTCGTTCTTAAAGGGGTTCGTCATGTACCGAGTTTGTGCTACAACTTAGTTTCAGTAGAGAAGCTGACAGATGATGGTTGTCGCAGTATATTTGGGGACAAAGATTAGAAGATTATAAAGGGTTCTCAACTACTGGTTCGAGGAGATATATGTTGTGGAATGTACAGGCTCAAGCTACTGAGGTGTACAAGCAGACCACATACATCAGATGTAAGCTCGAGGAATGTTCGACAGGAGTTTGTGGATCGTTGAAAACTTACTGAGGAGGGTCTTCGAAATAATTTGAGGGATACAGAGGATTCAGTTCTTCAAAAAAAGTAACAAATGGAGTTCAGTCAAAGATCGAGGGTCGGTCTGATAGTCCTATGATAGTTGGTCAGTCTTTAGGTGGACATTATTTTGCGAATCCGATTTTTTTGACAAGTACTTTACCAAAGCTTTATGGTACGATATTGGTTTCAGTAGTTCAAAGCCTATAAGGAGATCAAGGTGTGTAGTAAACTCAATTTGAGGCAGGTACATCTCTATTTATAAAGTTTCGTCGGGATTGTGGGTTATAGACAGCATGTACAATACATAATGCTTTGCTCAAGGATACATACGTACGGGAGATCTTCAGTGTCAGACAGTAAGGTGGGCTGGTCGGGAGCATGAACCTCGAGGGAATCGCACCATCCGCTTGGTTGGTCTAGCTAAGGGTGAAGAAGCTTGACATAACAGGAGTATGTTCCTATGGAAGACAGAAGTCAGGGATATAAAACCAAGATTTACAGTAAGGCTGGTCGTCAGGGACTTCGGTCTTGATCGAGCTATTAATGTCGACAGGATCCCAGTTATACAAGAGATGCTACATATATCAGCTAGCATCGATATGGTAGTCAAGGAGCTGGAGACGAAGGAAGATGCACAGCAGTCTGGGGGGCCAAAGATCAATGATGACGAAAAGTAGGAACTCTGTCATGGGTCGATAGACATAGAGTCCAATTGAGGAGCCATTGGATCAACACCTCTTATAAGGCTGGAGGAAAAGTATACTGGATCCAGCCTCGGATTTGAGGAGGACAAAAGTCTGGGAACAACGCTAGTCGGCAAATGATGCTAGTTCGGGCCCAAGTCAACGTTAATAAGTCAGTATGATCAAATATGGACAGCCATGATTAGTGCTAGACTATTTTAGGAATTTTATATGCCCTAAATTAGTTTTCTCAAACACACACACACACACACACACACACATATGAGAGTGGTTGTCATGATACGAGAGATTTGAGAGATTTGAGAGTGCAAGCTTATACAAGAGATTTGAGGGTGCAAGTCCACAGAAAATCTTAGATAAAGTATGTACTTTACTTTTAGGGCTCGCCATTTGAGACAATTGGAAAACGAGATCTGTTCGGGAATCATCTTCTTCGTTCACGGAGATCACTATGGGGTTGGATGAGTGGTTTCAGTTGTATCTCTTTCTTTCTTCTTGAGTTTGGTGAGAAATTG
Source organism: Iris macrosiphon (assembly GCA_036927795.1). NCBI lineage: Eukaryota > Viridiplantae > Streptophyta > Magnoliopsida > Asparagales > Iridaceae > Iris > Iris macrosiphon. Next base: position 42,739,004 of record JAYESA010000004.1, read on the forward strand.
AACTTGGGGACAAAGGATTAAACATTTTTATTCAATCTTATATCTTGTTGAAAGTTATGTATATTGGAATTTGTCTAGGTGAGTCACCAAAAATATTGTGTTTGATTTGCTTTCGTGCTTTTGCTAGACATCAGTTCGTTATATTTAGGTAGGTTGACATCGCTTTCACGTTCGTGTTTGTGGCCAACTTCAGTTCGGATCACACCGCATTCCTGGCATAGTACTAATTTCCCACTTCGCAGTCATTCCACGCTTCTTTTCTTTATCTCATAATTCTTTTTTTAGTCTCATTTTCTCATTCTTCCTTACTTTTCTTCTCTTCCTCGTTTCTTTTTTCTCGCACGTTTTCTAGTTATACTACTACTTCCTCTCATGGCCTTCTCCATATTCGCCTATACATCCTTATCTTTCACATGGTCGATCACTCATCCTTGATCATTGGACCGTTTCTCGTATATAACAGCCATGTTATTTTTATCGTACAAAAATAAAAATAATTTTTAAAATATTACACGGATAAATGAGTTGGGTCTGGAGCGGTCAATCCAACTATGTTTTGGATTGGATTCGTGTCCATCCTAAACATGTTGGATTCAGATTGAACATTAATGAATCAACTAGAATTTGACTCGACTCATAGGAGGGAGAAGTAAGAGCAAAAGGAAGAAGGGGCAAAAAAAAATCTTTAAGTTTTTGTTTAAAGTTGTGTGAATATTAAGCAAATGAGAGACTTATAAGTCACTTGTCTTGGTGATTTAGGAGCATGTCTAAGCAATTGAATAGATAGGCAGAACTCATATAAAAAGGCTAAATTACAACTTGATACCCTCAAGTATTTGAAATGTTTAACTTGATACCCTCAACTTTGATAGTCATCAACTTAATACCTTTCTTCCATTCTTGTCCTAACAATGCTAATTAAAGAGGTAAAATAACAAAAATGCCCCTCCCAGGCCACTCTCTCCCTCTGTCACACCCGATTCCAGATTTGATATTTCTTGAATTTAATTTTTTCTGATAATATATTCATGTTGTATTTCTCATGTTGGTTCCTGTCTTTTTTTTTTTTTTTGAGAGAGACTAACCGAGACCAGTAGAATATCCATTGGCATTGCCATAAACCCAATTTAGAACCCGCATGTAGAATGGACATTTGGTTCAGTTCATTTGACTGAACCCATGCCTAAACCATTTTTTCTCCTCTCTTAGTATATATATGAGCTTTTCTCTCTCTTCTCTCTTTCTTATTCTTCATTTTCATTTTCATTTTCATTTTCTCCTTTCTCCCTCACCCTCATGCACCTCCCCTAGCCGAACCCTAGCACTGGACCAAGCTAGAAAGAGGTCGTTGGACTCTTAGGCAAGTACATCTTGCTCAATGGTGAAGCCTTAATTTTTGGATTTTTTATATATATGTTATTTTAAAAATGTGTTTGATGGAAAATATTTTCCATGTGTTCCTCATCATTTTTAGTTCTTGAAAATTTTGATTTTGATGAGTATATTTGAGTAGATCTGAATTTGAAGTTTAGGATTTTGTGGGTTCTATGTATTTTTTATGGTTTTGATCAACTAAAACATGATATTTTAGAAAAATAATTTTTTGGTTGATGGAGCACTTCATTTCGAGCATTTGGTCTTTTGGTTCACTTGATTTAGAGTTAAAATAAAGTTTTTATGAAAAAAATAAAATTTTATTTTTTGGAGCTTTTTCGCCCTGACTGAACTTGCTTTCTGGAGAAGACGAAGTTTATATGTGGCCATCACCTTATGCGGCCGAGACATCCATACGATATGATCCTTGTGCGGCTTGGACTCTTTGCCGTATAACCAACCAACATGCGTCCATCTTGTTGGATCCATGTCTGACCATTACACAAAGTATTCTGGAGCTAAGTGACAAAACTCCTTGTATTTTGTTTGCTGGACGAATGAGAAATTCGCTAAGTCCAAAGAGCAATATGCGACCGAGTGACTTATGCGGCAAGCGGAGTATGCGTCCACCTTCCCTACTACATGTAACTCTGAAACCTTGGCACATTTTTCTATAATTTTGTCTTTTTCTTCCTGACACACTTTATGACATGTCACATCCATCACTTCAGTCACTTCTATGACCCATTACTCAACACTTTGGTGCATGCGGCCAGTAAGTGCATATGGTCAGTGAGTGCATGCGGCCAGTGAGTGCATATGGCCAGTGAGTGCATGCGGCCAGCGGACGCATGCGACAAAAAATTCTTGTGTGCATTTTGTGTTCCTTTTAATTATGTCCATTTAATAACTCCTTTTAGTGATTATTGCTGTGTGCTTTCTTATGACGATGCAAGTTTATGTTACTAGACAAGTTTTGTATGTAGTTTACGAGATATGTTATAGTGATGTTGAATGTGCATTTAAGTTACCCGACAAACGTACCCTTGGCCATCCGGGTTAACTGCAGTGTCGGCAATAGCAATATTTTTAAAATATGCATTTAGTAATTAAGGCATGCGACAACCCTAGCTAATTAATTGTAACAAGCCGTAGAGCTATTTGGCCGTGCAATGAATGTTGTTACTTTCATTTATCGCTCGCTCTTCTAGTATTATTTATTTCGGTGCGTGGTTAGGGTGCTAAGTTCTGCTCGGGTGAAGTTTTGTAACCCCGGTCCTTATTTGGTTTAAGGGTTGTGGTCCTAATCCAGAGTAGTTCCTATGTCCTCTTGCCGTTCGTCGCCTTATTTTCCTTTATATAGCACTTGTTATCAGTTCTTCCAGAATATTTGGAGACAAGTACATTGGTACCGTACAAATTTTGACCCATATTTATTTTATGTCCCTTTTCTGCTGTATGTTGTGATGTGTTTGGTCTATCACCTTGAGTTCTTTGTGGTACTTGTTGCTTGGGGTTCTGACCCCATTGGTTTTGTATGTCCAGATTACCCTGAGGAGAACCACGATCCACCGTACTTCCAACAATATGGCTCGTACTCGTAGTATTGCGGCCGAAGCTCGCAAGTGGGTTTTCTTTCTCCACCCCTCGTAGTGTTATTTTATTTTGTGGTATTTTAGCAAGAGGCAGTATTAGCCCCTTATTTTGAGATCATTTCTCTGACTTTGGTCAACATGATGTATATATTAGACCTTGGCTGGTATATTTGATCATGTATAATTATAATCTGCTAGTGCAGCATTTTGTATTCACTAGCTTCATGATCATATGTGACATGTAATTTGGGACGCCTCTTTACTTTCATGTATGATATACTCTTGTATCATTGTTGATGGATTGAGATACTAGGATTTGCCGACATTAGGACTGACGTCATAGTATGCTAGAGTCCACCCATATGTCTTCTAGACAACCTTAGCACATTGCAGCTTACTTTAGTATTCTGCAAGGTGTGGTTGGCCATGTTACTCCTCGTATTTATCCAGTATACTGGGAGCGGGGCGTGACACCCTCCTCTCTTCGGCAGCCCCCCTTTCTCTACGACGCTGGTGACCAGAGGGGACGTAACATTAGCACGAGCGGCGAGCAGTAGCAGCACGGGCAGAGCGGACGGGCTGTGCGGTGGGGAGCAACAATAGCAACGAAAACAGTAGGGGGGAGGTGGTCACCGGGACGTGTTGGGGTGGGGGGCGCGGGCAGCGTTGGGTCGTATAGGTGCGTGGGGGGTGGGGGGGGGGGAGGGGAGGGGGGTAGGAGGAAGGGACATTTTTGTCCCAATTTTTTTTACGAAAAATGTTACGTTTGGGGTGACGGAGGATAACAAGTTAAAAATATTCGTTGAAGAAGAATATTAAGTTAGTACATATTAAAGTTGAGGTATCAAGTAGAATATTTCGAATAGTTTATGGTATAAATTTGCAATTAAGCCTAAAAATAACTTGGGAGCCTTCTTATTTTTGATAAATTTAAGATCCCAATGTTTGTGAGGAATATTCTTGCAAAAAAAAAAACATACGCATATTAAAATATTCTTTGACAAATTTAAGATGCCAACAAGGGTCATGTAGGCAAAAAAAAAGAAAAGAAAAGAAAAAGACCAGTCTTTTACTACAGTAGAATCTAATCTAGTACCACAGCTAGACTTCTATATTATTTGCAGCTACCAACAGAAAGTGAAGTACTCTTATTTTAATCTCTGTCAACCCTCTCCGTTCCTCTTTTGTCTTGTCATGCTCTTCTCCTTCTCCAACAATTCTCCATTGATCCTCCTCCTCCTCCTCCTTGATTCTTCAATTCCATGGCCACTTCCTCTTCTTTCCCACTTCTCCTCCCACTTCCTCTCACTTCAAGAACCAGAGGAAGTACTCACCTCCTGCAGCGCGATGTGGTCAAGGAGAAGAGTAGGAAGATGGTGAAGGTGAAGGTGAAGGTGAAGGTGAAGGAGAGTATAGGCCTGACACCTCTGTATGACGATGGGTTCGGGACTAAGAGCTTGAAGGATTACTACATTGCGGCTAGGGAGATTGTCAACCCGGACGGCGGCCCGCCCCGGTGGTTCTGTCCCGTGGAGTGCGGCGAGCCCCTCAGCGGATCTCCTGTGCTCTTGTTCTTGCCTGGTATGGGGGGGATCAGGATGCTCTCAAGTTCTTTAAAATAGCAAGTATTATTTGACTGTTCAAATTAGATTAATATATATAAGTGTTATTTAGTAATAGAGTCTCACGTAATAGTTGATATTAGGGTTTGGGTCTCCAAATTGTTCAATATTAGTGCAATTGAACAATGCTTTTACGTTGGACAATTCGGAGACCCAAATCCTAATTTCCATATATATATATATATATATATATATATATGATACCCTATCAAAATAATCCTGTATATAAAGGATGGATCGAAATCTCTGTCTTAAATATATTTACATGTTTTTCGAAATATCATCCGTTGAATAATATTTTGGATCGTTCAGATTAGATAAAAAATCTTGCAAAAAATAGAATAGTTTAAAGACCTAACATGAACGGTCAAAAAATATAATCCAACGTTCTCTTTTTTATATATATATATATATATATATATATATATATATTTGCTATTAAGAATTTTCAAATGTGTTGTATCTGTCTTTTTTGGACGGTATATATTATATTTTAATTATCTAATTTTTTTGTAAGATTTTAAACTAATCAGTAAGATCAAAAACTAGATATCCACTACTATTTCAAAAACATTTGTAAATACTTATTAGTTGGATCTCTCTCTCTCTCTCTCTCTCTCTCTATATATATATATATATATATATATATATATATATATATATATATATATATATATATTTTGACGCACACACACTTGAATAATTATATGATCATAATTTTGATTGGGTACAACCATTATGTGTGTGCTTGAATACATATTGATTGGTGTTTGATTGTAATTTGTGCAGATATTGATGGCTCTGGTATGGGCCTCATTCTGCATCATCAGTCTCTTGGAAAGTAAGTGTCCTTTTTTATGTATCTATTACTTTAGCAACTCTGGTAAGAAGTGAAAAAGGGCAAAAAGAAAAAAGAAAATAAGTAGGTAGGCACCCTCCAACCTCCCCAAACATTTTTTGACAATAAATCTTTACAAAAATCATTTAATTTCATAATTCAATTTTAAAATTAAACTTACATGGTCTTTATAACTTTTCTTTTAAAAAATGGATCCTTTCTATCATGATGTGAGTGTTGTACACACTCTCTGTCTTAACCTCCTATCCCCTTTCTCTTACGTCCATCAATTGATTTAATGGTGAAATAATGTTAATCATTTAAGCGTATTTATAACCATCTGCAAGAAAAAAAAATGACAATATAAAAGTGGGAGAAGTTTGATTATTAGACAGAGTGAAATCTATTTTCCAATTACCAAGTAGTTAAGTGGTCGTTCGAGGACTAAAGGGATGCCGTTCATGAGGTCATGTTACTTTATTGTTTTTCATTTTGTATTCCAATATGTATTAGGTAATGTGCTTTTAATTTTTTATAATCAGAAAAAATACCCAAGTATTAAGTTGTAGCAATTGAAAATAAGTCAGAAATAAGAAAACGACATACAATGCTCCTATCAACGACTATCATGAACTAGACGGGATCGACAACTTGTGTTGGAAACGAAACGCGAAAACCGTTCCCCCAAACCAAAAAGACTGCAAGAGAGCAAAAAAAGACTCAGAAATCAAATCATCAACATCACATGCCAAACAAACGCAAACACAACAATTTTGACATGAAAAATCCTAACAGGAAAAATTACGGGACGATCGGAGTCCAATCCTGAAAAGCCTCAACTAATGAATTAGAGTATTACTACCTCTAAAAGCTTCTCACCGATCAAAATCGGATCACCACGACTATTTGAAACAGAAAAATCGATTACAGACTCTTGAAGAACAAAGATGACGAGAAAGATTACCTGAAATAATCTCCCCTTCGAAATAGCCATTAATCCTCGTTCTCTCCAAAAGTTGTATAGCACCAACTTGCTTAGACTTTCATGGATTAGGGTTAGAAAATACTTATATATAGCCTCCTCAATCCCGCAACAAATCTGGACCATTAGATTTGATCCAACGGTGTATAAAATATCAAAAAACTCGCACAGCCTAACAAAATCGAATTTGGACCGAATTCAGGTTTCGTGCCAGTACAGTTCTGTCCCCAAGAGGACCGAATTCGGACCGAACTCTGTGCAGGACCGAGTTCGGACCAAACATTGGTTTAGTCTGGCAGAATCTTAGACTGCTGGGCTTCTGAACTCTGCTCCGACTCCCGAACTTTTTTGACACACAAATGACGCTCGTCGCATTCTCCGAGTTTCTCCGATACACGGATGACGCCGGTCGTACTCTGGAGTTTCTCCACATAGGTTGGAACCCCACCCAACACCAACAAATCTCCACCTTCCCAACTAGGTGGAGGAGTTCGTCATACCGACGATCCGCCTGCAGTATTCGAACTTTTGCCTGGTATAACCTTTGTGAGCATATCCGCTCCATTTTCTTTCGTATGAACCTTCTCAAGCTCCACGTCCTTCGCCTTAAGAACATCCCGTATCCAATGATACCGAGTTGCAATATGCTTAGACCGACTATGAAACGTTTTGAGTTTTTTTCCAAGATGAATTGCACTTTGGCTATCGCAAAGCAAAATGTACTGCACATGCTTTACCCCTATTTCCAACAATTTTTTTTTCATTCATAATAACTCCTTGCAAGCCTCCATCGCCGTAATGAACTCTCTGTCGTAGACAAGGCAATACACTTTTGTAACTGCGACTATCACGAAACTGCTCCACCAGCAAACATCATAACGTGGTCCGAAGTCGATCTCCTCTTCTCTATATCTCCAGCTATATCAGCATCAGTATAACCAGGAAATGGGAATTGAAGTAATATGCTCAGTAATTGAAGAATTATGGGCTAATCTAAAAGTACATTCATCCCTAGTAGAAAGAATAAATATGGTCCAATAAGGGAATGTCAAACTACAAGAAATATGGAAGAAAAAATAAACATGACTTCAAATTGGAATCAGGAAACACATAAATGGATTATTGAGATTTGAAGATCGATTGTGTGTACTAGGTGGTGAGCTAAAGATGGAAGTCATGACAGAGGCGTACAATTTACAATATTTTATTCATCCAAGAAGCACAAAGATGTATAAAGATCTGAAGCAGAACTAATAGTAGCATGGAATAAAACGGAAGATTACAAAATTTGTGTCAAAATGTCTGGTATATTAGCAAGTGAAGGCGGAGCATCAGAAAACCGCTGGACTTCTTCAACGTCTTCTAGTGCAAAGTGGAAATGAGATCATATTACAATGGACTTTCTGTCAGGATTTTCGAGAACTCAGAAGGATAATAATGCAATTTAGGTAATTATAGATAGACTCACAAAGTACGCTCGATTTCTGCCAATTCAAGTAAATCAATTAACGAAGCCTCGGCCGACATGTATATGTGGCAAATTGTCAGCCAGTATGGAGTACCAATCAACATCATTTCAGATCGTGATACTCGATTCACCTCAAATTTCTTGAAGACTATATAGGAAAACCTCTGTACACATTTGAAGTTTAGTTCAGCATATCACCCACAAACCAACGGACAATCAGAAAAGACAATTCAAACTTTGGAAGACATGCTAAGAGTTTGTATTCTTGATTTTGGAGGTTCATAGGATGACCATCTATATCTGATCGAATTATCCTATAATAACAGTTATGTGACAAGCATTAAAATGACACAATTTGAATGAAGTGTCAATCTCTCATATATTGGAGTGACGTAGGTGAACATGAATTATTAGGTCCAGAAATGGTAATTCAAACGGTGGACAATGTTAAACCGTAGTGGTTAAAAGCGTGGGTTGTCATCAAATGTTATGTTTGATTTCATACAAGTAGTTGGGAAGAGAAAAAGATCAAAAAAGGTTCAGGAGGATGGGAAAGACTAAGAACTCAAAACTGTTGGATTGTATCTCGTTTCCAGTTGAGCGATCAAAGGAGGATGATAATGGAGTTGGTAATTTAGTCCCATATCGGATAGGAGGCGGGATCATGAGGTGTAGATAATTAGGATTTGTTCAGGTCTTACATGGGAATTCTCTTTTAAGGCATATGGGCAAAATCCAATATCGCACCTCATGGGCCAACTCCGATTCGGGTTACACCGCGTTCCCAACAACTGGTATCAGAGCCCAAGGTTCCAGTGCTGGTTTGAGCGGCTCTAATTCGTTCGAGACAGATAGTGCTGAACGTTCATGGATTATACGGGCTCTTCTCAATATGGAGTAGGAGCATCAACTACATGAATTGGCTTCAAATGTGGGTTTGACATGCCCAAGGTGGAGCAAGACGTTGTGGTTGGCACACAATAGTGGTGTGGATGAATGTGTCAGGTTTGGTTCTGTGGTCGAATGGATCAAGATGACAATATGTTTGATCTCCTCGGTGCTCGGTTAGCGGGAATGGACAAAGGTAGCCAGAGTGTGCTAAGGTTGTTCGGCTAGCGGAAACGAGCAAAGGTAGCCTGGGTATGCTAAGGGTGCTCGGCTAGCGAAAACGAGCAAAAGGTAGCCAGGATGTGCTAAGGTTGTTCGGCTAGCGGAAACGAGCTAATGTGGAGATTGTTGGATTGTATCTCGTTTCCGGTTGAGCGCTCAAAGGAGGGTGACAATGGAGTTGGTAATTTAGTCCCACATCGGATAAGAGGTGGGATTATGGGGTGTAGATAATTGAGATTGGTTCAGACCTTACATGGGAATTCTTTTTTAAGGCATATGAGCCCAATCCAATATCGCACCTCATGGGACAACTCCGGTTCGGGTGACACCGTGTTCCTAAAAAAAACGAGACGAGGGAACATGACAAGTAAAATAATAATAAGGCAAGAACAAATATCTTGTAACCCAACTAGGACATCTTTACCGATTATATATTTAACTTACATAATTGAAACATGAAAGTTAGAGGACTGTTGACATGAAAGAAAGTTTACCAATGTGAAGGGTTATGCATCTTTACTAATAAAAATTGTTATTTATTACAATATTCATTCTCAAATTATCAAAGTGTATTTGTTTGGCTTCTATTAATAGAAAGGAAAATTTCACAATGGTATATGTTGATCACATTACCTTTTGAGTAAAATTGTAGTTTGCACTAGCTTGAGGTCACCTATATCTCAGGCTAGTTTTATCTCGCTGGTATCAAATTGTTTTTGTAATATGTACGCAATATGGCATGTTCAACCTGTCAGTCGAATAATCTGAATACTAGAGTTGCTTTTAACTTTTATAGTAGACTTCTCAAACTTGACTGTTTATAAAATTCTCACATATTACAAACTCTTAAATCTTTCCTACTTTTGGAGGAACATTTTGTTAGAATATGTAGATTTTTGGTAGAACATTTTTGAATATTACTTGTTATATGAGATTACAGCCCCTTTTACCTTTTTTGATCTATAGGGTTTTTGAAGTTAGGTGCTTGCACATTCCTCTGGATGATCGAACACCATTTGAAGGTTTTTATCTTTGCATATTCCTTGTGTTTTCATTTTTTATTCACAAGCATTATATTATCAGTTCTGCAACAATATTATGGAGTTTCTTTGTACACAAAATGGATTGATGTCCCACATGACTTTTTTTTGAGTTTGTTGTCATCACACAAAACACATTGCATTTCTCTTTTACCCCTCATGATACAAATACCATATCAAATTTTACTGCCTCAGCTCTTCCTTCACATTTCTCTTTTACCCCTCATGATACAAGACCATACCAAAGTTTACTGCCTCAGCTCTTCCTCCTGTAAGTGTTAAGGATCTGATGAATAACAATAAAAAACCTTACTACTGAGTTTATAATATTTTAAGCAGACATCTTGGGGATGGTAAAAAAGGAGTTTAAGACTTGCAGTATTTATTGTATGGTAAACAATAGGGTGTCATTTTCTGCATAAGTTGAGAGAAAAATCTTCTTAAGAATATTCATATTTTATGGTGAAGTATTTTTCAGAAACTCATTTCTGAGAGACGGGATGTTTTGCTAGCAGGTATTTTAATTAAAGATTATAAGTTTCAAACTGAATATTCATATTTTATGCATTCATATAAATATCAGGCTGTATAGTTTGGTGGTGTACATGCCGCAACCCTTGTTGTTACGATCTGATCTGATCTAATCTGATCCGATTTTGACTTTCGCGAGCAAATCCCATATATGTATACCTTGTTCTCAGGATCTTAGGATCCGTATTGTGGATCTTACGATCCGATCCAATCCGATTTTGACTCTTCACGATCTAGATCCCATACATGGATCAAGCTGGACAAGAATCGTATCCGGTCACATGGATCGTACGATCCGGGTCGTGGAATCAGGGTCCAACCTGCATAGGACGATCCCAACCTAAGCGGACTCAAATTGTGGTTGGGACCATATTTTGGGTCCAACCTGCATCGGACTTTTCTTTTGAGGTAGTATTGTTTTTTTTTTTTTTTTTAGTTTTTAGTTTTAATATACTTTCCTATGTTACTCTTGTTATTTTGTTAGATCAAATCTTTCTATTGTGCCGTTTCTGTTATTCCAAAACTATGGCTTTGAGAAAAATACAAACTAATTCTTCCTCCCCATTTGTCTTAATTTGTTTTATTTTGTTGCGGTGGACTTCTATGGCTTTGAGAAAATAAGTACGTGGTTGCTTTGATTTACGGAATTTCGTTTGAGGTGATTTTTAAATTGTACTCTCATTCCTACACTTTTTCTCTTTGGTTTTGGAAGACGGAGAAGAAAAATGATATGGGAGCATTGCACGGTTGTGGAGAAGGATCATAACCGTCTATAATGCAAATATTGTTACTTGGGTTTTTTTAACGATCCTACTAACTATAGGTTTTGAATCAGTCGACTTGTTTTGTACATGATGTATGTTAAAACCTACTTGTTTTGTAGATCTATTTTTCAATTATGTATATATTTGAATTGTTCATATTTTTTCATGTTTATTTGAATTTTTTATAGATTTAATCAAGAATCTTACGATTCACCTTTCCGGATTCCAATCTGGACCCCTTTACGATTTTACTATCCGATCCGATTTTGACAACATTGGCCGTACCACATTTTTAGTTTCTCTTCTTTAGCCCCACATTACGTAGACTAGCTTACCTCCTATGTATCCTCTCCTATATAAAGTTGGCCTTGAGCCTAATGAAAGAAATCTTAATATTATCCCTAATAGTCGATCGATCCATAAATATGTTCTGCACTTCCGGTTTCTAGTTGCTGTTCTCGTGACACACCAGTGAACTATAAAGCTTTCCAATGGGCTTATTTAAGTCACGAAACTATCTAATACATCCCTTCTAGTTCAAAACACAAAAAGCTTTGCTTTATAGTGATTTTGAAGTTCACTGACTAATGTTTTTATTGTTCTTTTTCGTTTTCTCTTTCTCATACTCTGTTCTTTTGATTATTGCACTTCTTTTCTTCAATAGATCCTCAGGATTTCTATATGCTCAAGAATCTTCATATATAGCATTGTCATTTCCATTATATTTTGCTATTTTCTTAGAGGCTCACGCACACAATGAAATATCTGTCATCATATAGGACTGGTGAAATTTGTTGAAAACTCTGTGAAGGATGAACATGCTCGGTCTCCAAACAGACCAGTTTATCTTCTTGGGGATTCCTTTGGAGGATGCTTAGCATTTGCCGTTGCTGCACGCAACCCGCATATTGATCTTGTTCTAATATTAGTAAATCCAGGTCCGTAGAAATGTACACACTATCTGATTGTTTTAGAGTACATACTTTTTTATAACTGGTTATTGTCTGCATTAGTTATTTCACTGACTTGTGTACTTTCCTTTATCTTCAGCAACATCTTTTAACAAATCTCAGTTACCGCCCTTTATTCCGGTCTTGGAGGCTTTACCACGAGACCTTCATTTTTGCATTCCTTACGCCCTTAGCTTGATCTTGGGTACATCTCTCTCTCTCTTGTATTGATGCGTTGCTTTTCTTCTAACAAATTGATGCTGATGAACAACTTTTATTAGCAAATAGTGACTTTGGTGTGAAATTATTGACCTACAATGTTTTTCTTCTATGATCTCTAGTTAGGGTAGGGTATTGGAGATGTATGCCGACGAGGCGATGTTGGCGTGCGGATGGAGGCTACGATCTTAGGTAGCAGTGGCTGGGGTTAGATATAGGGTAAGTGAAGAAGAGAGAGCATAGGAAAAGAACCTAGGGCGCTGGTACCATGTAGAAATTGGAGACTACATTTTTACTAGAATAATGTAAAATTTAGTAGGGCTCTTAGCCAACATTTATAAGACTATAAAGTATTTGAAATGACATCACTAGCCCTAGCCACAAATAGAAAATACATCAAGTAATAAATACTGAAAATCAAAATAAATAATCCGATTGGTTTACCTAGGATAAATATGGTTTCTTCATTTACATGCTTTTACAACCTACTATGCTTTTACGCAACCTAACTATGCTTTTACACCCTTGTTGATTGGTCTTCTTCGCTCAAATTTTCTTCCGAATTGACTAGGAAAGAAACCTCCAACGTTGGTATTGGTTAATATCGGTAGCAGTCGGTATCCGATCGAAACATGCCAAATCGTATTGGTATCGGCCGTATCGGTTCGATATTAGATCACTATCGGGCGATACTGCAATCTATGTTTCATCCATATGAGTTTATGGAACATGCATATATTGACCGACCAAGTTCACGCAACACATCAAATTTCAAGGGACATGGAGAAACTTCACATATATAACTCCTCTATATCTTTCAAGGGAGAATAACATAAACAAGTTTATTAAATTTGTGGCTTGAAGAGTTTTCCAAGTGTAGATTTCCCCCCCTTCTTTGATTAAGTCTTGGCCTAGTATATACTTTTTCAGTTAACCTTATTATTTTAGAGCATGCTCTTATCTGTTTGCACTAGAAAAGATCTGTTCGTGTCTTGCTCTAGCCTTCTTTTTTATCTTCATTTTTCTTCTTACACAAAATTATTGTTTGTTCACGACATCGGAGAAAAACTCAGTGCAAAATGTCATTAGGTGTTCATTTCACGATTTCTGCTTTCTTTAACAACATTTTCAGTTTTCTTTAATATCATGCTTAAAAACCTTAGGTGGTTCTCTCAAGATGGCAGCGGCAAGGAGTGAGGAACCTCTCCTTTCTCAACAAACCCTCGAAGAATTGTTAAGGATAATTTCTTCTTTGATACCTCTTCTTTCGGTAAGATTGCTTTCCAACTTAACCGATCTTTTCTTTGTCTGTTCCTCTTTTTGGGTAAGCATAAGTTCTGTCAGATAAATTGATTATATTTAGTGTGATCATGTGAAGCCATGAAATATTTTAATCTTTATCTTCTTATTTTGAAGTGATTGTTTGGTGTAATAGTTCATGCATACCATTGCGATGCATCTTGCATAACATGAAATACGTTGTTGCTTTATACTTGCCTTTCATTTTTATATTTATACAATTATGTATGCATAATAACAACTGCCAATGATATTAGATTAAGAGATAAATTTACAATGCCTTAGTACAACAATTGGGTTATGAGTATACTTGAGCAAGATTCTTCATTGTGCTGAAAGATCTTCTGGTGTACAAATTTGTTCTAAGCTCAATAGTACTATATTTCACTCCTGGACATCATTGCATTCATAAGAGAAAACTTAGAGTACATAAAATATAAACAAGAGAAAAATAAAACAATAGTACATTAATATAAGTTCTTCAAGTTCCTGCTCCTAACAGCTTGCATTCTGCATATATTATGGGACATGAGAGTTTGATTTTGGTGTGATGTATAGAGGTTATAGAGGCAATCATTTACTAACTTAAAAACATGTCGTGGTTATTACAAGTCAATTTTGGTTATGCATTTTCTTTCTAGGAATTAATCACATCCATGCTTTAATGTATTCTTGGATTTGCCCTGTATAAATGCACAAAGTAATCTTCTTTAAAACTAGAACTATATTTGGGCTTAACATTCTTTTATGATCTTCCCTTTCAACGAAGTGTGTGCAATTTAACAGGACTTGACAGATACATCACGAAATGATATTTTTCTGTGGAAACTCAAGCTTCTTAAATCCGGTGCCTCTTATTCCAACTCTCGACTACATGCTGTAGAAGCTCAAGTTTTAATGCTTGTCAGGTTCTGTAACTATGAAACTTTTGCAATCTTGTTTAAACATTCTCTCAGCTTATCCGGCCATATATAGAGGGGCTCTGATGTGCTTTGGGGTGTAATTACTAGCTGTTCCTTTTTACTTGTTCACATTTTGTCTTTTTCTAACTCAGTGGCTTGAGCTAAAAGTTTATTTTGAAAAGGCATGTTTAAGTTGGCTTTAGAATTTATAGAACCCTTGACAATACAAAAATACAGTTGTTTTCTATTTTATTTTTACGTTGAAGATGATCATTATGATGACAATGATACTTCTTGTTGTTGTTGTTCCTTTTAGGTTTTCCTATTGCAAATAACTAAGCTTGGCAATGAACTTGGGTTGTTCTAGCTGGTTTAAAGAGAAAAATGGAGCCATACTTCTTGTGCAAGACAAATCAAAATTTGATCTTGGAAAATACATGGAGCATGATATTCACCATTGACTTTGGAAAATTGTAATCATTTTCTACAATATGTAACTAAAGGTTGAATTTTCAAGCCAAAAACAAAATAAAATATAGTTAATAAAAGCCGAAGAATTTAAGTATAAAAGTATATATACTGAAGAAGTCTGGCGTCTCCATCCAATTTTCAAATATATCTAGAAGTAGTTCTTGATGGGTTTGAAACCACCAACCAGTAACCCCATGAAGGAATAAAGGAAACTGCAAACACGAGGACTTTTATGTGGTAAAACCCTTCTGGGGAAAAAAATGCGAATTCCGAGAACAATCTCCATGAGATTCCACCTTTATAGTTCTCTTACAATTCCTTAATGATTTGAGGTATCCCTAGAACCCATTAGATCAAGAGAACAATCGAAGAGAACTTCACAATCCCTCTCCTTTACTAATAAATGCAATATGCACTCACCAGTCCATATTAACCTCACAATTGCTTGGGGAGGCAAGGAGGCAAAGCAAGGAGAGGTAAATATGGAAAATGAATTAATTGCTTGGGGTTGGGGAGGTAATATAGAAAATTAATTGGTTGCTTGGGGAGACAGAATGTAAGGTTAATATGGAAAATGAATTGATTACTTAGAGCATCCACAATGGGAACACTCCAAACACATACTCCAAATTATTAAAAATTGTGTAAATTATTACTTTTGGAGTGTCCCCATAATATTGACACACAAT
This sequence comes from Iris macrosiphon, assembly GCA_036927795.1. Taxonomy (NCBI): domain Eukaryota; kingdom Viridiplantae; phylum Streptophyta; class Magnoliopsida; order Asparagales; family Iridaceae; genus Iris; species Iris macrosiphon. Next base: position 42,754,858 of record JAYESA010000004.1, read on the forward strand.
GGTACACTCCAAATAAACACTCCAAATTAATCTCCTTTTTTTTCTAAATTTTTCTTCCCTGTTTGGTAATATTTTCGTCTTTTTTTCCTTTTTATTTTTCTTTCCTGTTTGGTAATATTTCTCTCTTTTTCCTCTTTATTTTTCTTTCCTGTTTGGTTACTTTTGGTGGGCCCATCAATTAATATACATGAGCTAGAACACGCTCCAAATCTCAAGTGTTTCTTGGCTTTCTAGCAATTTTCAAGTACGCACAAGTGCCCATTGCAGCCTTCAAGTGCTACAAAATCTGACTAAAGTCAAAATGTAGCACTTGAAGGCTGCAGTGGACACTTGTCCGTACTTGAAAATTGCTAGAAAGCCAAGTGACACCCAATATTTGGAGCGTACCCTAGCTCCTCTACATTAATTCCTGGGGCCCACAAAAATTAACTGTTTTTACCAAACATGGAGGAAAAATAAAGAGGGAGAAAAAATATTACCAAACAGGGATGGAAAATAAAGATGGAAAAGAGGGAGGGAAAAAATGAGGTTAATTTAGATTGTACCATTGTGTGTCAACACAAAAAGACATTCCAAAAGTAATAATTTACACAATTTTTCATAATTTGGAGTATGTGTTTGGAGTGTCCCCACTGTGGATGCTCTTAGGCAGGCAAAGAGGCAAGGAGAGGTTAATATGGAATGAATAGTCAAAGTACTAAAGAAATGGTAAGTTTAAAACTTTCCTTTTAACTTTGTAGTTTTGACAAAAATAATATTTTTTATTTTTTGTATCTTGCTACGTGTCCTTGATGTGTCCCTAATAAGTGTCCTTGGCGTGTCCCTACTGTGTCCTTAATGTGTCCCTACGTCACCATGTGATTATTTTTATTAGGAAAACAAGGTACACATAAATGAGGTGTCACCGTGTGAGACATGGAGGTGAAAATAATGCTTCGATTAGCAAAATATGGATGTAACGTATTCACTTTGCGTATTATGAACTGAAGCCACATTGTGTTAAGATTTTGTCCACACATAATGCACAGAGGAATCCATTTTTGTTTACCCACCAAACTTGTGTAGTTGTTCACCATTGCACTCATGGGTTGTCATGTGTGAAACTAGTGGTCAAAACTTGCGTGGATGTACACAATTCCACTCAAGGTGAAAACCACACTGGTTTTAGTTTCATACGTGGCAACCCTTGAGTGAAATGGTGAACATCCACACAAGTTTTGGTGGGTAAACAAAACTGGACTCATGCACAGAGTATTAAATTGAGACAAATAGTTTAACTAAAACAGTTTTATCTTTTAATGCATCAATCCTAGAATTGATCATTTTAGATTGTATGTTGCTGCCTACAAAATATTATAAAGTAAATTTGATCAACTTATAGTCTTATTGTAGAATATTTTGGAGTAATTGTTATATTTTATTGATAATCTCTTGGCTATTTATAGCCTTACAACCCTTCATCTTACATTAATACCCCATTAAAAACCCCTGTAGAATATTCTAATATTCCAACAAATCTACCAAGAATATTCTAATATACCAACAAATATACCAAGAATATTCTAATATACCAGCACTCCTACTCAAGATGGGCGAAAGATATTCACTAAGCCCATCTTGTCACATCCTCTAATCATATATGCAGAGCTAAGTCTCTTGGTCATACTGTCTGCTACCTGCTCTTGGTTGGAACATGACCTAGCTCTAGTAGTCCACGGTCCAACTTCTCCTTAATGAAGAACCTATCGATCTCGATGTGTTTGGTCTTGTTATGCTGCACTGGATTGTTGGCGATACTGATTGCTGACTGGTTGTTACACCACAGCTTCATCTTGGCTCCTTGATCCAGGTTCAGTTCTACCAGCATACTATTCAGCCATAGCAGCTCTGCAACTCCTAAGGCCATAGCTCTGTACTCGCTTCAGCTATCGATCTAGCCACCACCGACTAATTCTTACTCCTCAAAGAGACCAAGTTGCCTCCTACAAATATACAATAGCCCGAGGTAGACCTCCTGTCATCTGTACAGCTAGCCCAGTCAGAGTCACAGTAGTCCTCGATGCTTAAGTGATCATTCTTCCTGAATATCAATCCATTTTCGGAGGCACCCTTCAAGTATCTCAGAATCTGGTACACTGTATCCATATGACCCTTCATTGGGTCATGCATATAGCGGCTCACCACACTCACTGCAAAATAGATATTAGGACGTGTGTGGCTCAAATAGATCAACTTGCCCATCAGTCTCTGGTATCTATCTCGGTCAACTGGTTCTCCAGTCTCAACACACAGCTTGAACCCCTGGTTGATCGGCGTCGCTGCAGGTCTGCATCCCAACATCCCTGTCTCTGTGAGAAGGTCCAGCGCATACTTACTCTGAGAAAGAACAATCCCCTCTGCTTCTCGAGCAATCTTAATCCCAAGGAAGTACCGAAGAAGGCCAAGGTCCTTCATCTCGAACTCCTTGCCAAGCTTCTCCTTGAGTCGGGCAATCTCCTGCTCATCATCTCTTGTGATAATCATATCGTCCACATACACCGCAAGCATAGTGACGTGACTTCCACTCCAATGGAAGAACACAGTATGATCAACATTGATATGCTGATATCCTATCCCTATCATCATCCTCCTGAATCTGTCAAACCACGCTCGAGGAGACTGCTTCAGTCTATAGAGGGACTTCTTCAACCTGCAGACCTTGCCCACTGTCTTATCTGTGTAGAATTCCGGGGTAAATGGGGATGGTTGATTGGATGGATGGCACCGGAATTGATGGGGTTGGTGGTCGAAGGATAGAGGTGATGGGGACAAAGACGAAGAACCACCCGTATCCGCTTCCAAAAAAGTGTTGAAGAATCAGCAGAAATTCCGTACTTTGCACTCATCTCCATGTACACTTCCTCCACTAGATTTTCATGAAGAAACTCATTCTTCACATCCAGTTGGTGTAGCTTCCATCCACCATAAGCTGCTAAAGAAATCAGGGTCCTGACGGTGCTCATCTTCGCCACTGGTGCAAATGTCTTATCATAGTCAATGCCGTACGTCTGACTGTATCCTTTTGCCACAAGTCGAGCCTTGTAGCGCTCTACTTTTCCAGTTGGGTTCTGCTTCACAGTAAAGACCCACTTGCATCCGACTGCCCTCTTCCCCTCTGACAGTTTTACCAGTTCCCAAGTGTGGTTCTTCTCAAGAGCGCCTAACTCGTGCATCGTCGCTTTCCACTTTGGATCGTTCTTGGCAACCTGCCAATTGTTAGGTACAATAATACTATCCAAATGAATGCTCCATGAGAAGAGATTATATGAAACAAACTGAACAAGGTCCCAACCATATCTATCAGGAGGATTTTTCGTATTGCTGCGAGTGGTCCTCCGTACTTATAATGGTGTGGGAGGAGTATGAAGAATGATATCACCTGAATGAGAATCTGGTGGTGGTGGTGTAGGTGTCTTAGGAGTTGAGACGGACGCAAGCAAGGGACTTGGCACTGGCACTATAGGTACTGGTTATGCAGTTTGCTTTCCTTTCTTGCTGTAGGTAAGTAATTTTCCCTGATCCGTGGGCCTAACACCACTCATCGCCTCCCCCTGTTCCTCTTCACTCTCCTGCTCCTCCTCAAACGTTCTTCCATGCAATACTCCTAAATCGTTTGTCCAATCTCCTTCTTCTGGAAGATCACCTTTGGAATATCAAAAGAGAATGCTTTTTAGTTGGAGGATTATAAAACTAATGGACAAAAGACTGACTGGAAAATGAGCATGTAAAACATTGGATAATCTTACTGAACTTGTACAATCGGCAGTACCCTTACCGACTACTGGCTGGAAAGTAGCTGTTTGAATGATGTCTGCAGATGCTAGGTGAGTGTAGGAAGACAACTCACTAGCATTCTCTGTCACGTGTCGAGACGCACTCGTATCGACAATCCAGTACGACGATATAAGGGAAGACATAGATGCAAGGGCGAGTGAGTCATCAGTACCTTCCGATGGATGGACATACATGGCAGAGTTGCCTCTGGCGAAGACTGAGGTGGACGCCTCCTCAGTCCCACTCCTCCTGTCTCCATCGCTTGACGCTCTCTGCTTTCTCCTGAGTACTTCCAACATGTCCAGTAGTGCCTGTTCCTCCTCAATATAGGCACCATTAGCTCCCTCCTAGCCTTCTGCTACCAACAGGTTCGTCCGATAACCTCCTCGACCACCCTTCAATCCCCACGGCCACGGGCCACGTCCTCCAAACTGTCCACGTCCGCCACCTGAATCTTCCTCCTTGGGTGGTTTGGTGCAAGCATACCTCAGATGGCCTACCTCCCCGCAGTTGTAACATTTTTGGGGGTCTCCCTTTGGTCATGTGTCGCCTAAATTAGCAACCGCTAGTGTTGTCTTTACTTCAGGAGGATCACCTGTCCCTGCCTGTAGCTTGATACGAGTCTCCTCCTGGATCATGGCCGAGATAGCCTCCTCAAGTTTAGGAATCTTCGGTTGGGCTAGAAGTAGTATTGTCCTCTGAGCAAACACTGCGGCCAGCCCCTTAAGAAACTTCATCGTCCTCTCCTGCAAACATACCTCTCTCTCCTTACACTTCGAGTCTTTGCAGCTCGTCTGATCTGAGAAGTGATCATAATCCAACCACAGATGCTCAAACTCCGTGGTATACTCCTGTACTGTCTTCTCTCCCTATACGGTATCGTCGATCTCCCCCTTGATCTGATAAACCCTCAAGTTATTTCCCACACCATCGTAGGTTCTCCTCAACTTCTCCCACACGTCTTTCACCATCTCAAGGCCATCCACTGTGACGGCGATCGACTGGACTAAAGAATTAAGGAGCCAAATGTATACCACCATATGAGTGGACTTCCACTCATCGCGTCCTGTCGAGCCCTCATCCGGCTCTGTTTTCTCTCCTGACAAGAAACCCTCCAGGTTCTTCCCTGCGAGGGTTCTCCTCACCCTTCGTGACCAACTTAGGTAGGTGACCGGTCCATCAAGCTTCAGATCGATGGATGGAAGCTCCAACTTCGCCAATGTTCGTGTCGCGCTCTCACCAGCCGACAGTTTCATCAGCTTCATCAACGTTGCGACCTCCGCAGAGTCCAACTTCTTGATGATCTCCTCCATCGATCATCCTCTTCTCCGATCACCTCACACCCGTTCCACGATTCACGTTTGTCCTCTTCGTTCTCTCCTAGACCCGATCATGTTTTTCTCCTATCAGATCTAGGCCTTCGATGTCAACGTCTGGAACGACTCGCGGGAGACGCCAGGAACCGTGACAGAAGGCTCCGCGGGCGGTGTGGCAACGGGTGTGAGGTGGTGGCGACTAGGTTTTGGGAGGTGGTGGCTAGGGTTTGGGCTCTGATACCGTGTAGAATATTTTGGAGTAATTGTTATATTTTATTGATAATCTCTTGGCTATTTATAGCCTTACAACCCTTCATCTTACATTAATACCCCATTAAAACCCCCTTTAGAATATTCTAATATCCCAACAAATATACCAATAATATTCTAATATACCAACAAATATACTAAGAATATTCTAATATACCAACACTTATTCTATCGATTAGGAGCAATACTATGATAATTTTATTATTGTTTTCCTGTAATGCTAAGACTCACATTTTACTTCAGTGGGAATGATAGCCTGATACCAAGTGGAGACGAAGCCGATCGACTATGGACAGCACTAAAAAATCGGAAAGTTCGTTACTTCAAGGATAGTGGTCACTCATTGTTATTGGTTAGTCGGTTTTCCTACTTGACTTTTCTCATAACAAATATCTGAATGTTGTCACTAGCGAAGAATTCTTATGATGTGAATTTCTATTTTTACACCAAAATTGTAAAGCCATAGCCAGTTCATAGCAACTGCTTTATGTGACGTCATAAATGCATCTTATATTTCATGAAATCTATACCAAATTAATTTCAATTAAACTAAAGAACTCTTTTTTTGGCTTATTTGCAAAAGCAAAAAAAGAACCTTCCAACTACATCACCTACATACTGTGTATATATTCAGGAAGCATAAGAGATGGAGGAGAAGAGATGGTGACTAGCCTTAATTCTGTGGAGATATAATTTGGGGAATAACGGGCATGCCTCCCAATTGGGGAGTCATCTTATTTATTGATCAAAGGTTACAAATAGATGAGTTCAAAATAATATAACCGGTTATTCTACATGCTTCTATTATTTTATTTATTTATTTATTTATTAGTTTATAGATATACTTACCTTGTAGACAAACTATTCATTTTTCTTCTTAATCCTCCACATCATCCCTATGCATCGGAGAAAGCCCACAGTCATGCCATCGCTAGATCTTACACATGGAGTTGGCTGTTTTTCATCCATTTGTCACTGTTGCTCTTTTAATACCTTGTTGATATTTAGGATACATAGTTCTGATACCATGTTCCGAACCTCTGATAACATGTTACTTTTTGTGTGGAAAACATGGGAGATGAAGAAGGGAGCTTAATTTAGTGGATGTCGGTTCTAGATCGACTCGCTAGAACAATATCATAGACTGAGCAGTGAGATGCAGCGGATTACCTTCGTCAAACCACATCAAAGAAAATCTATGAGAGAGATCTTCACTAGCCACCCCGCAATCGAACCCTTTTCTAGGGTTAGAGGCGAGAAGGAAAAAGATGCAAAAACTGAACTTAGAGTTTCTATTGAGACTTGCTTAGGGGGTGTTTTTTCACTAATTAGAGGTGTGTCACTAATTAGAGGTTATAATTAGAGTCTCTAGTAGTGGTTAATTTTTTTTTTATACTAATTAGTGGTTATATGTTTATTTTTCAATGTCTAATTAAACACCAATTTACATTTGTATTCTTATTATAAAGTATTTTAAATAAAACATTTCGCTAATACTATGTCGAAAAATTATTCATGACAACTTTAACTTAATTTATATCAAAATAGCTTCATGAAAAAGTAAGTGAAATGTAACATTCCTAGACTATATCATGCAAGTCAAAGCAATTATAAAACATATGATAAACAAGTCTCTTACCACTTACAAAAATGACAACATCAAGAACAATAAAACTGCATCAATCTCAAAAATTTGTATGTGTAATTCTGCCGCAATTTGATGACGCTATTTTTGCATAAATTGTTTGTCTTTCTTTGTGTTTCTCTCTTTTCAAATTTTATATCACCAGTGTTAACGATATAAGAAGGAAATATGAAAATTTATATGGGTTACAATGATCTTTTTACCTCTAATTAGAGGTTGGGTTGCAAAGAATGCGGAGGCTACTACTTTCTTTTTCGGAGCCTCTAATTATTCATCAAGCTCTAATTGCATCTAATTAAATGAAAAAGAAAAAAAAACAAATGGCATTTTTTGCGTGCCCACGTCTTACTAAACCCAATTAGTGATTCACCTCTAACTAGAGGTAAAAACAAACACCCCCTTAGTGTTTTAGATAGAACACATATATATACTACTAGGACACCCATATATATAGTACTACGCTAGAGGCACATATTAGGAAACCTAATATTGACCCACTAGACCTAGCCATATATGTGCACTCACACCTGGGCGCTCCCAACTCCATGGATCAGTCCCCTATGACCGCCCTGAACCCGGACCCAGTTTGGACTGGATCGGCCGGTTCGGGTCTAATGCCAACACTAGAGAAAAACAATATTTTGGGAATAATGAACATGTATCCCCAGGGCAATCATCTTATAAACAGATAAACTCAAAATTACTAGTAGTTCATAGACGCATCGTTATTAAGCCTAGGTGAGAAGATCAACTAAGGGAGGTGTGCCTATCTTTAGTTAGATACACAGCTTGCTCTGACTCGAGCAAGTTTGATGTTATAAAAGGATCAAATAACATTATGGAATCTTCCCATCTGGGGTTCAGAACTAATGAAGTTTCCATGTTTTGTTGCGAACAAGTTGACCTGGAATGAATTGAACGACACATAGTAGTTTTGAGGTCGAGGGCCTATATTTCTTTTTCTTATTATCCATGTGCCATGTATTTCAAAGGCAACCTTGATTCCTAAGGGTGTTTTTCACCTATGGAGTCTGGATAGACACAATTTTAAAGATAGAGTGACTTAAAATATAAATATCTAATGTTATCCATATGTTAGGGATTTGTTTAAATAAAACACTCATATCCTATTTCCAAACCCATTCCAACAAGGGCCTCAGTCTAGGGTTATCTCTTGTCACGACCTTTACATCATTTTTTACAGTAGAGTGGGGGGGGGGGGGGGGGGGGGGGATGGGTTCCTGATTGCCAAACCCTAAAATGACCCTCAGAATAAACATTGGTCTCTCACATAAAAGTTTAAGTTTAAGATTTTTATACTCCATGGTTTAATAAGATAAGTTTAAAGGGATGATTAAATTACATTCCTACATGGTTTCTCGTGAAGCTCGGAGATGCTATGGGAGTTGGAATATATATATATATATATATATATATATATATATATATATATATATATCATTTCTCTCCTGGAGGCGGCCAGGGCTCGCGTGGCCCCTCTTTGCTTCCCCCGCCTGGCGCGGCCCCGGCTCCGACTATCGGCTGCTTGGGTAGCCCGCTGCCTTCCCCCGGCCTTTGCTTTTTTCCTTTCTTGCCCCGCTCGGTTCCCCTCTCCGGCGTGCGCTGGCTCTGCCTCCGATGGGTCGCGGCGGTGGTTGCTGGCCGTCCGCCGGACAACCCTTCTGCGGTTGCTCCGCGTGCCCCTTGCTCCACCCCCCTCCTTCCCCCTCGTTCTCTCTCCTTCCAAGGTGCCCCCGAGGTATCTTTCTCTGCCGGAGGTAGCGAAGTTCGCTGTGCCATTGCGGCTCGCCATTGTTGGGAAGTTCTCCCACCATAGGCCTCCGGTTGACGCGATTCGTAAGGCCATTGCGGGCTTCCGGTTCTCCGGTCACATCTCGGTAGGGGTGATTGACTCCAGGAATTTTCTTCTTCGTCCTTCGTTGGATGTTGATTTCCTCCGTATTCGCTCGAAGGATTCTTGGTTCTTCGTCAGCTTCCAGATGCGGGTGTTTCGTTGGTCCACAGACTTTTCACCTCTGAAGGAATCTTCCATTGTCCCGGTTTGGGTCTCCTTCCCTGGTCCGCCACAACACCTCTTTGATTCTAAGGCTGTACTCTCCCTGGCTCAGAGTATTGGTACTCCTCTTCAGCTGGATGCTGCCACTGAGAGCCACTCGCGGCCTAGTAGAGCCCGTGTTCTGGTGGAGGCCAATATCAGTAAACCGCTGCCGCAGTCTATTCACATTAAGTTCCCCCAGGACTGAAGCCAGGGGCAACCGGTGGAGTACGAACAATTTCCGCTGTATTGCTAGAAGTATTTTCATCAAGGTCACTGTGCGTTGCAGTGTAAGAGATCCTTCATCCCTAAGTCTTTTACTGGTGCCCAGCCAGGGCCAGAGGTAGGAACAAGCAAAGTGAACGGGACTGGTTCCTGAAAAGGGAAGGAAGTTTTGGTTTCGGCCTTGGTAGAAGGCCCGGAAGACAACAATGGCATGCAACTCCAACTAGTCGGTCAAGGGGCCTGTGGTGGGGATGAAGAGGCTGTAGCCGATGGTGTTTGCTCTAGGCAATCGTCTTAGCCGCGAGCCAGCAAGGGAGGCAGTGGCCAGAACTTTAAGGAGCAGGGGGCCAGAGCTTGGTGGAACAGGGGAGCACATGATTGGAGCAGGTGTTGGTAGATAACTTGAATGGAGATTGTGGTTAGGTCGGTCAGATGGGTCTCCCAGACCCGGTGGTTCTCCCCAGCAGTGCAGTTCAGGGCCAAGGGGTGGTACCCCGAGATGAGGCAAAGGTCGCTGAGTCATCCTCAGTTCTCCTGAGGGGTGCTCAAGCGGAAGCCTTGCCGCCCCTCGGTAGCATTAGAGGTGGGTTGTGTATGGCAGGTGTTGAGATAGATCCCAATGGTGGCAGTACCGCAGGTCCGAGTGGTGATGAGACAATGATAGGTATTGTTTTGTTTAATGTTTGGGAACCAATTGCCGGGTCAGTGGAGCAGGATAGTGAATCCAGGCAGGATTCCTGGGACCTGGTGATTAGCAGGGTGAAGAGGCACAGAAGGCGTAAACCAAACCTGGATGTGAAGGATGTGAAGTGGAGCTGGAGTGCTCTAGTCTTCGTATGGATACTTCGATTAACCCTCACACCCTTCGCTCGGTGGCTAGGCCGCACCCTAACATTGTCTATGATTAAGTGCCTCCTATGGAACGTTAGGGGGATCGGAGGAGGGAATAGTTTTGATAGGTTGAAAGTACTTTTCTACATGAAAAAGTTGAAGCTTCTCGCCATTTTTGAACCAAAATTGGGGCAAGCAAAGCTTTTAGCTTTGCAACTGAAACTGAGTTTCCTTTTTTCTACTTCAAACAATAAAGGAAACATATGGGCGATGTCTCGGGATGAGTTGTCTGTTTATGTGGTTGACTCCTTTGATCAGGTGCTCTCCATCGTTATTAGGTTTCCTGAGCCCCCTGAGGAGGTTGTAGTTTCTTTTGTTCACAACAGCTCATCGAAGCGTGAGCGTCGGGATCTCTGGAAGAAGTTGCTTTGTGTACAGAGTGTGTGGCCACGCCCTTGGATGTGTGGAGGGGACTTCAATGCAGTGTCGAAGATTGAAGAACGCAGTGGCAGTCGTCGTCTGCCGAACGCTGCTTCTATCCAGGACTTCATAAATTTCCAGTTGGTTTCTGGGCTGATTGAGCTTCCCTTTTCCGGTAGCCCATTTACCTGGTTTAACTCTCAAGAAAGGCCCGACCGTCAGTGGTCCAGACTAGACCACATCTTTGTGGATAATCGGTGGCTGGAGATTGCCGCGCGGTCAAGGTTTGAGCACCTCCATCGGACGAAATTGTATCACTCTCCCTTGCTTCTCTCGATTAGTCAGCCTTTGAGCCGGGGGCGCAAGGGGTTCCGATTCCTTTCTTTTTGGCCATCTCACAGCGACTTTTTGGAAGTGCTTGCATCCGTTTGGAACTCTGTCACTCATGAGAACGAGATGGTACGCCTGGGGCTGAGGTTGGCTGCGACTCGGAGGGCTTTGTCGTGTTGGAGTTTCGAGGAGTTCGGGGACATCTTCGAGGAGGTCAGAGCAGCAGAAGAAAGGGTGAAGCTGGCGGAGCAGGCTTTTGACGGATCTGAGGATGTAGCTTTGCGGGCCAGATTGAATAAAGCTAAAGTCCGCCTCAAGCAAAGGTCGACAATCAAGGTGGCTTTCTGGAAACAGAAAGCAAGGTTGAAATAGGACATTGACGGGGACCGGAACTCCGCATTCTTTCACTCTTGCGTCAACAGCAAACAGAAAAAAATGACCATCCATCGGATTCGCAAGGAGGATGGGAGACTAACGGCGGATATTAGGGAGATTAAAGAGGAATCGATTGTCTTCTTCAACAAGCTCTTTTAGAAAACTGAGGTACGACAGGACAACCATCTTCTCTCCGTTATTCCGTCCCTTATCAATTTGGAAGACAATGAGGAGCTGATGAGATCTCCTTCCATGGAGGAGGTGGAAGGGGTGGTGAAAGCCCTGGACTCTAGTAGTGGGGCCGGCCGTGACGGCTTCTCCGGACTATTTTTCAGGAAGTGTTGGGATATCGTCAAGGATGGCATGCTAGCGGCGGTGTTGCTCTTCTTAGACGGATTTGAGTATCCTAAGTCTATATCTAGCACTAGGATAGTATTAGTTTCGAGAGACGGACAGCATGAAGTCCTTCTCTGATTACCGTCCGATAAGTCTCTGTAATTTCTCCAACAAGGTGATATGGAAATTGCTCGCCAACAGACTTGAGTGTTGGGATATCGTCAAGGATGGCATGCTAGCGGCGGTGTTGCTCTTCTTTGACGGATTTGAGTATCCTAAGTCTGTATCTAGCACCGTGATAGTATTAGTTTCGAGAGACGGACATCATGAAGTCCTTCTCTGATTACCGTCTGATAAGTCTCTGTAATTTCTCCAACAAGGTGATATCGAAATTGCTCGCCAACATACTTGCTTGCCTCTTGTCGAAGATTATCTCTCCGGAACAAAGTGGGTTTGGGCGGGGGCGGGAGATAGTTGACAATATTGTGCTAGCCCAGGAGGTTATCTCGGAGTTAGGCCACAAACATAGGGCGAAAACATTGCCCTGAAGCTGGACATGCTCAAAGCCTACGATCGACTTGACTGGTAGTTCCTGATGTGGATCTTGAGGAGGTTCGGGTTCTGTAACAAATGGGTTGAGCTGATGTATTATTCTGTGAGTAACTGTTGGTTTTCCACGGTCATCAATGGCGAAGCTACAGGATTCTTTCGATCATTCAGGGGTGTTCGTCAGGGGGATCCGTTATCCCCTGCTCTCTTTGTGATCGCTGCCGAGGTGCTCAACAGGAACTTGAAGAGGTTGACAGACCTTCACCCCTCGCGTAACTACTCGATCAACAGTGGGAGTCCGTGGGTCACTCACCTGAGTTATGCAGATGACATCCTGATTTTCTCCAACGGGGACAAGCGGGTAATGCGGAAGCTTATGCAGATTCTGAGGCGGTATGAAGGTGGCCATGGGCAAGCTATTAGCAAGGGGAAAAGCATGGTTGTCATCGATCCGAGTTTTCTCCTGGATCGGAGGAGCTCCATCGTCGCGGCTACTGGTTTTTCCATTGCCCATCCGCCATTCAAGTACCTTGGTTGTCCGCTTATGAACAGTCGCCGGAATGCGGCGATGTTTAAGCCATTAGTGCTCCGGGTAGCTGAGCGTTTTTGGGGTGGCATAATCGGCTACTGTCATTTGGAGGTAAGCTGATTCTCCTTCGACATGTCCTCGCCTCCATCCCTATTTATACTCTTGCGGCTTGTAATCCTCCTAAATGCGTTATTGTGTGGATCGAAAAGATGTTCTCACTTTTTTGGGGGTCCAAGGAGGTTAGTTGGCAAAAGGTGGCAAGGCCGACGGATGAAGGGGGGTTAGGCATCAGGCGGCTACAGGATATGGTGGATGCCCTGTCGGTAAAGCTTTGGTGGAAGCTAAGGACCCGTGACTCGCTTTGGTGCGACTTCTTCAGAAAAAAGTACTTTTCGAGGCGTCATCCGTGTCAAGTTGTAGCTACTTCTGCTGCGTCTCAGATCTGGAAACGACTCATGGCGGACATGGACATGGGAGAAGACCAGGTTGGCATGGAGATCGGCTGGGGTTAGACGAGCTTCTTTTGGAAGAGATGGGTGCCGCCTGAGAGGGCTAGACCCGCGATGTCAAGGCCCAATGCTGCTGTCCTTGGGATGCCAGTTCATTTTTGTTCCCGCGGAGGGATGCCAGTTCATTTTTGCTCTCATTTATAGAAGCTCTATTTCCTATATATATATATATATATATATATATATATATATATATATATAGTTCCAAAATTTAAAACTCCTTTAATCTATGTTGCTCGGATATGGATACGACAAGATATGGCAAGGACACGGTGACACTGACATGACACATATTTTGGAGTGCTCGTGGTGTGTGCAATATGTGTGATACACGTCTGATATGATACTGCACAGATTTTGGGAGTGTCCATGTTTACTAGCCTTTAACACTATTGCATTTCATCCTTGTTCATCTGTTTCCTCCGTAAACACTTAATGTCATATGCAATATGATTTGTTTAATATAAACCAGGTGTAATGAACTGACTGAAATATGCTTATAATGCTTCAGGAGGATGGGATTAATTTGATCACTTTTATAAAAGGTACATGTACATATCGTCGTTCGAGACAATTTGACTTTGTTACTGATTACCTTCCTCCTACTTCAAGCGAATTCAGAAAACTTATTGTCCAAGGTTATAGGTATATGTTCAATTTTACTATAAGATTTGTTTAAATGATGTATTAGAACAAACTTACTTGATTTTCTACGGATTTAGTGCAGTTTATTGCGCATTGCAACAAGTCCAGTTTTTCTCTCGACCATGGAAGGTGGGAGGATAGTGAGGGGTCTTAGCGGGGTTCCTAATGAGGGTCCTGTCTTATTTGTTGGTTATCATATGTTGATGGGGCTTGAACTCTATTTTTTTGCTGAACAATTATTGAGGGAGAAAAACATTGCTATCCGTGCACTGGCACACCCATATTTAGGCGCAAAGCCTGAAACTTCACGACAGGAATTTGAGCTTTTTGACGGCTTAATTGTATTCGGTGGATTACCTGTTTCTGCAAAGCACATCTTCAAGCTGTTGTCAACCAAGTCATTTATTCTCTTATATCCTGGGGGTTCCCGCGAAGCTCATCATCGGAAGGTGAAGTACACTTCTGGCACTTCTGCTTAAATTTGTGTTCATTATAAATTTATTTGAATTAGTGCATTATTGTTTACCTGGATTTCTATCGATTGATTTGAGTAAACACTTTCTCCTTCTTAGAAACTGTTCATTCTTTCCTCCCATAATTCACTCATCAACTTGCAAATATTAGATCTAAAAGGCGTATTAGATCTGTTTCCAGGCTGCGGTAGTATGTTTGCACTCTACCTTGAGGATGTTGGCTCGAGTCTCATTAGGTAGATGAGAGGATAGAGCAAAGTTTAGTTCTACATTGGGTGGAATGGGATATTTTAAAGCATTAATATATGGTATTGGTCCTTGACTTAATCCCTTTTAAGATATTGGTTGGGCCCTATATTGTCTCTAGCTCTTTTGTGTGTGGTCTTCTGTCTCAACAACTGGTATTAGAGCCCATGACTCATTTGGTCCATGTTTGCTAAGGTGGAGTTGTACACCTGTTACAGTGTCTGGTGGACACTAGCTATCACTGTTTGATGTGGAAAAGACGAGTAAATGCGGACGAAGATGGAGATTTGTTGGAGTGCATCCATTTGATTGATGAGAGGGGACTAGAGCATAGAATAGTCCCACATTGCGTAAGATGGGATCATGGAGGCATTAATACCCTTTTGGATAAGATGGGATGTTTGAGGCATTATTAATATATGTGGTTTCTCCTTGATAAGGGATTCCCATTTAACTCATATGTGTTGGGCCTATATTTGCCTCCTCTCTGGTTACTTTTTTTTTGTGGTCCGTCGTCCCAACATAAGTATTGTGCCGGGTTACTGATCACGGATTCCTTCCCCCACATCCACCGTACAAGTGGTTTTTAGTATTCTTCTTAAATACAAGCCCAATCCAAAACCTTTCGCCCACTTACAACCTAATCGCCTATTTTGTTAGGGTCCTGCCATTGCACCAAAACTATAGGATTTTAGTGAGGGTTATATGTTTATATTCTAACATATGTTGCTTGCATTTACTGAGGATACGCATTTTACCATGTTTGCAGTTTCGGTATCAGATCCTTCCTATGAGTATCGGGGTCGGAGATAGTATCGACTGCCTTCGATTGGAGTATCAGATTTTTTGGTATCAGAAATCACATAATTCTTAATAAATTATTAAAAATTTAGAAGAAATTGTTTACATATTTAGACATAATTTAAGTATATTATGTGTTTTTTAGTAGTTTTGAAATTGAAGGAAATAATAGGCATCCTTGCTTATTAGTTTACATGCGATAAATAAGTTTTCTTCATTTACGTGTTTTAACAACCTTATTATGCTTTGACACCTTTAGTGATTGGGCTTTTTCTTTCAATTTTCTTTGCCGAATTGGGCTTTTTCTTTTAGTTTTCTTTGCCGAATTGACTGGAAAAGTGACCCCCAACGTCGGTATCGGTCACTATCAGCAACGATCGGTATCGGATTGGAACATGCCAAACTGTATCGGTATGAGTATCGGCCGATACTGCAAACTATGCATTATACCCCAACTATCTGCTATAGTACCCCTAATGTCAGGTATCAAGATGTGTTCTTGAGTTAATACCAATTACTTTCTCGTCTTTCTTCTGCTCATATATCTACTGGGTCTCTTTTTGTACCTTCCGTCCGGTTCATTGTCACCCCCTAAGCCTGTTGCATGAGATTCACCTCTATGACGTCGAGCTTCTGTCTCATCTCAATGAACTTGACTCGTCCGAGCGCCTTGGTAAGAATGTCTGCAAGCTGCTCTTCAGTGTTGATGTACTCGACCTCAACCTTCCCTCTCTCGACACACTCCCGAATGAAATGATACCTTGTATCAATATGTTTGCTCATGGAAGACGGGATTCTTGCTGAGGGAGATGGTAGACTTGTTGTCTACCTTGAGCATGACGCTGCCGGCCTCCTTGTTCTTTGAGTCACCAAGGAGTTTTGCAAGCCAAATGCCTTGACATGTCGCCGTTGTCGCGGCCATGTACTCGGCCTCGCAGGATGACAATGCCACGACCTTCTGCTTTTGAGATTGCCAGCTCATGAGACTACGACCGAGGAAGAATGACACGCCAGTGATGCTCTTGTGGGTGTCGATGTCACCAGCCATGTCACTGTCGCTGTAGCCGATCAGCCGTGGTTCCTCCACCTTCTTTGCGTAGCGACAACCAAAGTGACATGTGCCAGCGACGTAGCGAAGGATGCGCTTGACGGCAGCAAGATGTTCGGTGGTCGGATTCTCCATGAACCGACTTACGTAGCCCACCGCGTACGAGATGTCTGGCCCCGTGTGCACCAAGTACCGAAGGCTCCCGACGATGCTCCTATAGGATGTGGCTTCAGTCGGAGGGCCTGAGCTCACCTTGCTTAGCTTGAACCTCGGTTCCTTGGGGATGCGGCACGGGTTGCAATCCACCATGCTACTCTTCTCTAAGATTTTGAGCGCATATGCCTCCTGACTGAGGGTGGTGAAGCCATTGGACTGCTGCACCTTGATGCCGAGGTAGAAGGTGAGCAATCCCAAGTCGCTCATTTTGAACAAGGCCTTTATCTCCTCCTTGAACTTGGCAATCTCTTGTGGGTCCGTCCCGGTGATGATGAGATCGTCGACGTACACACCCACAAGTAGGCGAGATGGACCTTTGCCGCGTGTATACACAGCGTGCTCCTGTGTACTCCGGTGGAAACTAAGTGACAATAGACAACTATCAAGCTTGGTGTTCCATGCCCTCGGTGCTTGCTGCAGCCCGTACAGTGCCTAGTCAAGTTTCAGCACTTTGTGCTCCTGTCCTTCGATAACAAAGTCGGGAGGTTGAGCGACGTACACCTCCTCCTTGAGGTCGCCGTTGAGAAACGCCGTCTTCATGTCCATGTGGTGCAACGCCCACCCCTCATGCACGGCGAGTACGATCAACAAACGGACGGGCTCGAGACGAGCAACCGGCTCGAACACTTCCTCGAACTCCACTCCTTGCCTTTGCACATAGCCTTTTGCCACGAGCCGCGCCTTGTGCTTGAGGACGGTGCCGTGCTCGTCCTTCTTGAGCTTGTAGACCTACCCCAAACCGACCGGACGTTGGCTGGGTGGGAGGTCTACGAGGTGCCATGTACGGTTCTCCTCAATGGAGCTCATCTCCTCGAGCATCGCTTGGCGCCAACATCGGTGTTTCTCGGCTTCAAAGAAAGTGGCAGGTTCCTCGTCAACCATGAGGAGCAGCTCGTCGACATCGAGCTCGTGGACGTTGGTCGTGTCAAGCAAGCTCGCCAAGGTCCTGTACCTGTGCGGCCCGTCGTCATCGGCGTCGAGCATGGCCGAGACGGTGGGTGGCGAGACAAATTTCACTGCACGTTGTACCACCGAGTCGGATATTTCTGTCCCGGATGCCGGCGTCAACGACCCTGGACTGGGTGCCACTGGTGTTGATGGATCGCCACCCCCGTGCACCGGCGTGCCTGCGTGTTCAACATGTGGTATGGGGATCATAGTATACTCAACAGTAAATGTCTCATCTACGTTGTCTTGCACGCCCCAGTCCCACTTGGCTTCCTCGTCGAAGACAACGTCGCGTGTGCCGAGCACGCGCTTGCCGACGGGATCGTATACCCGGTACGCCTTGGTGTCGGGCTCGTAGCCGATGAAGACCATGTGCTTGCTGCGATCATCTAGCTTCTGTAAGTTTGGCTTGACCACCTTGACGTGTGCGACACAGCCGAAGGTGCGGAGGAAGTGCATGCTTGGCTTGTGTCCGTGCCATGCCTCGTACGACATCTTGCTGTCGACGCTCCGTGTATGCGAGCGATTGAGGATGTAGACAGCCATCGTGACCGCCTCGCCCCAGAACTTTCCGGACATATCCTTTGCCGTCAGAAGGCTGCGCGCCATCGCGACGACCGTCTGGTTCCGGCGCTCGACGACGCCGTTCTGCTGTGGTGAGTACGGTGCTGTGAGTTGTCGTTTGATGCCGAGGCCCGCACAATACTCGCCAAATGCGACGGATGTGAACTCGCCCCCACGATCAGTACGGAGCATGCACAGTTTTCGCCCTGTCTCTACCTCGACGTGGACTTGAAAGTGTTTGATGGCTGTCGGCCCTTTATCCTTCGAACCCAGTAACGTCAACCACATGTAGCGGCTGAAATCGTCGACGAGGAGCAAGAAGTAGCGCTTACCACCGGGTGTCACCGGCGTGATCGGCCTGCAGATATAACCGTGAACGAGATCTAGCAGGTTGTCAGCACGGTACTTGGTCTCCTGCGGAAATGGCGTACGGCGCTGTTTCCCGGAAACGCAACTATCGCAGATTTGATTGACGTGTTCGATCTGTGGTAGCCCGTGTACCATGTTGTGGCGAGCTAACTTCCTGAGTGCTTCGAAGTTGAAGTGGCCGAACCGTGCATGCCACCGCCATGCATCGTTATTGAGTCGTGCTGCTAAACACACTGGTTGTACAATATCAAGAGATAGAATGTACAGTCGGTTTCAGACACGTTTTACCTTGGCGAGGAGGCATTGCTGACGATCTCGAATCGAGAGCACGTTGCCTTCGATCAAGACTTGGCAGCCGTTCTCATCGAGCTGTCCAAGGCTGATGATATTGCTTCGTAGCTTCGGGATGAAGTAGACGCCGGTGTGGGTGCGGTGCTTGCCGTTCTGGCACGTAATTATCACCGTGCCACGCTCTCGGATGTCGACGATGGATCCGTTCCCAAACTTGATGGAGCCCATGACTCCAGTGTCCAGCTCGGCGAAGACCTCCTTGCAGCCCGTCATGTGGTTGCTGGCGCCGGTGTCGAGGTACCATGCTTCGCCGTGGTGGTCGTCCTCACGGCCCAGATGCACCTGAACGTGCACCTCGTCGAGTACGACGTTGTTGGTCGTGCCTACGGTGGTCTCGTCGAGCGTGTACTCCTGCGCCATTAGCAGTGCGGGCTCATCGTCGTCGACTTGCGTCAGATTGGCGCGCTCATCGCACTAAGGCTTGCGGCAGTCCTTCGTCCAGTGGCTGTAGATGCCACAATTGTGGCACTTACCCCTCTTGTTGCGCGTGCCACCGGACACGTTGTCGTTGTCGTTGCCGTTGTTCGTGTCGCCGCGGCCACCTCTTGGCTTGCCGCGCCCGCGACCACAACTTTTGCCACCGTCGGAGTAGGCCTTGCCTTCCTTCCTCTGCTTCGTGCGAGCGAGCCACTCTTCGGAGAGGAGAAGGCGGCTACTTGTGTCGCCGGAGTTGTTGCCAAGATCGTACTGCTCCTCGACGGCTAGAAGACGATCGGTAAGCTCTTCAATTGATAGCGTCTTGAGATCCACTAAAGTCTCAATGGCGATGACGACTTGCGTGTACTTGGATGGAACGACTCGAAGGAATTTTTTAACTACCTTCTCGTCGTCCATTTCGTCGCCGAGTAGCTGCAGGTCGCTGACGAGTCCCGTGAGCCGCATCACGAAGTCCTCGACGGACTCCCTGTCCTTGAACTTCATTGATTCGAAGTCGGCGCCCAATTTCTGCGCCTTGGCCTCGCGCACGCGCTCGACCCCCATCCGCCACATCTTCACAGCGTCCCATGCTTCCTTGGCAGTGTCTTTCACTGCCAGTATCCGCAGCATCTCTAGCGGTACGGCACGGAGTATGACGGACATTACCATCCTGTCGTCGCGGTAGTCGGCTTTCCCGGGTTCGATCGCCTCCCACAGGCTTTGCGCCTGCATGTTGACTCTCATTAAGAGAGCCCAATCCGCGTAGTTGGTCCGTGTCAGCATGTGGTACTTGAAGGTGAATGAGGTATCTTTCATAGATGTCGACGTCGTGGGGCTTTGCTCGTCGTTGGTTACCATAGCTCTGATGCCCAAATAACACCCTCTAACACTTTGTACATCCACTCTTTTCTGATATTTCATCAAATGGGAATCAATTTAATAGGTCTCTGTGGTGGTTACCAGTGACAACCTCAAAGTGACTATGATGTGTGCATAAAGCTAAGATGCAAATTCTGCCATGGTGAATGTCATCCCAACTAGAGAGACATGCTCAACTAATCTTCACAAAAGTTCACCACAGGATTAACCCCCCCTGGTATTAGAGTATTAGTGTATTGCCTAGAATGATTCCGTCGGACAAAGTGATACCTTGAATGAATCCATGAGTTTTTTGTTGTACGTCATATGTAATGGCCTCATAAAATTGAAGCACAATGTATCTGTACAATATTCATTGCACGCACATATTCACCACAGCAAGCACTGCTATGCTTAATTCTCCTTGTTGAATTTTATTAACAAATGAATGGTTAGCAGGGTGAAGAATACAAATTGTTTTGGCCGGATCAGCCTGAGTTTGTAAGGATGGCCGCTCGATTTGGGGCGACGATTGTTCCATTTGGAGTTGTTGGAGAAGATGATGTAGCAGAGGTAAGCAAATGGTTTGAGCTTTTGTAGAAAAGTGTACAATTTTAAGTGTCATAGTTTTTTTCAAATGTTGTTTCTGCCAATTTGTTAGTTATTTCCATTGGCCAGTAGGACATTTCTAACAGTTAACCGTAATTATAGAAGTTTCTGAAGTCAGTCCAAAAGTTCTTCCAATGAACTATCTTGAGAAATATTTTCTTTGAACTTGCTAGCTTCAGTCACATATGACTCATTGCTTGTAGAAGCTCTATAATAAAAGAAAGAGGTATTGAAGCATTTCTTGTTTCTTCTTTCCATGTTATAACAAGTCATCTGCAGCAGTACAATTGTGATACATATCACGGAAGTTCCCCTATTAGAACTATGGAGATACATGTGATAGTTCTTGCTTAATTGGTTGATTAATTCAAAGATACGTGTGATAGTTCTAACTTTTGATACAACCAGAGCTCCGTAAATGTAATTTTAATGCTCTCGACAGGTGGTTTTCGATTATGATGACCAAATGAAAATCCCCTATCTCAAACAACTGATTGAAGACTATAACAAACAAGCAGGTGGAAATATAAGGTACTCATTTATAACAGTTTCGATATTTTCTTTACTGTCGCAGAGAAATGAGATTTTAGTTTCATTCTTTCGACTATAGGGCTGGCATGGAAGGGGAGGTTGCTAACCAAGACATGTATTTTCCTGGTATCAAACCCAAAGTACCGGGGCGATTCTACTATCTGTTTGGGAAACCGATAGAAACACGAGGAATGGGAAGTCTGAAAGATCGAGACAGCGCCAACGAAGTGTACTTGAGGATCAAGTCGGATGTCGAAGGCTTAATCTCGTATTTGAAGACGAAGAGAGAGGAAGACCCGTATAGGAGTATCATAGATAGGACTATATTTCACAGTGCCTTGGGTGCTTCATCCGAAGTTCCCACCTTCGAACCATGATGGTCGAGAGTAGCACTTTCAATCCAGATGCAGAAATTCGAGAATAAAGTTGAAAGGCGATGAAACAGTTGCAGCTATTTATTACCTGGTCTACTGTATGGCAAGGTTCTGCATCTTTTATGCACCTTGTGCTTCATTGTTGGTTGCTGCTATTTTGTTACACTCAGGCGGAGAGCCAATAATTAGAGTAATAATAATTGCCTATTAAACTTTCGAAGCATTGTTACTGGTAGAATATGGTAATTGTGTGCTTTCGACCACCGAACCAGGTCCACCTTTGAAGTCAATTCGTGTAATTGATATTTCTGCTCCACCTTGAGAAGAATCTGTATAATCCGATTATGTCCAAATCAGTCTCGTTACCTTGGGCTCTGATGTCACTCGTTGGAAACGTAATGTGATCCGAACTGGAGTTGGTCCATGATGTGTGATATTGGACTGGGTCCATATGTCCTAAAAGAAAATTTCTATGTAAAGTCTGAACCAATTTTAATTATTTATACATCATGATCCCACCTCCTATCCGATATGAGACTAAATTACCAACTCCATTGTTATACCCCTTTAAGTGCTCATCCGGAAACGAGATACAATCCAACATGAAATATATAGAGCTTACCTTACAGTGAATCTTTCATCAACAAACATTATTAACTATTTAATATCAAATAACATGAGACAGGTGGTGTAATATAAAACATTATTCGAAAGAAATAGACAATCACTTGGAAATTACCCTACACTATTCAACCTGAGGTTGAAGCCACTGCCAACCCTGCAGGACTA
The DNA here is from genome assembly GCA_036927795.1 of Iris macrosiphon. Classification (NCBI taxonomy): domain Eukaryota; kingdom Viridiplantae; phylum Streptophyta; class Magnoliopsida; order Asparagales; family Iridaceae; genus Iris; species Iris macrosiphon. The sequence continues at coordinate 42,777,301 of JAYESA010000004.1, forward strand.
TCAATAGTTCGGCAGAGCGAGGGTGTATGTGGTGTGGATTGTTTGCACGCTGGGAGCTGATTCAGGGAGTGACCGCTTCAGGAACAACGTAAGTCCGAACATGGCCAGTCTACAGTTTTTGGGTGCCTAAGAAAGAAAAAAAATCAAAAATTAAAGTGCTGCGTGAAGTTGGACTTGCGGAAGATCTATGACAGTCAACCGGGAGTTTGTTTGTCACATTATGTCGGCTATGAGATTCGATCGTGCTTGGGTGGCCTTGGTTCGGGAATGCATCTCGACATCCATATTCTTGATTTTGATTCGGGGTCAGCCGCATGGGTTCATCACTAGCAACAGAGGACTGAGGCAGGGGATCCACTTTTTCCATATTTATTCACATTGGTCATGGAGTATTTCTCGTGTCTCATGGAGATGGCAGTACACAAGAAGGAGATTGTTCCGCTTTACAAGGCAGTCAGGCCGCATGTTTCACACCTCATATACGCAGATGACCTTCTAGTTTTCCTGTGTCCGTCCAGGAATGGGGTCACATCATTGGCAGGTTTAATAGAAGTGTTTGCGACGCACACGGGACTTCATCTCAATAGAGACAAAAGTAAGGCATATTTCAATGCGTAACTGTTCGGAGAAAGGGGAGCGGGCAATGATTCTTGGGGTGGAAATAGGAGAGTTACCAGTAAAGTAATTGGGGACTCCTCTGTTGGTTAATTATGCTAGAGAGGCGAACTGTTGCAGCTTGGTCGAAAACACACAGAGGCGAGTTGAAGGTTGGCATGCGCACAACTTTTCGTTCGGCGGACGTATTGAGTAAGTTAGATCGATTATCACAGTCATCTCGGATTTCTGGTTACAATCGATTTTACTGCCAACCGATACTATCAAGCAGATTGAGAGGATTTGTGTAAAGTTTATATGGAGGGGTGGAATACACACAATCTGCTTGGACACACTATGTCGTCCCCAAAGGGAGGGCGGGGTGGGACTGTGGTCACTCAGGGATCTTCGAGAAATCTCAATTCCGAGGCTCACATGGAAGTTCATATCTCAAGATTCTCTATGGGCAAGGTGGATGAAAGCAAGATATATAAAGGAGGATAACTTCTGGGTTCATCGGTGGAACAACAACTAATCGGTACCTATGAAGTCAATATTAGTACTAGAGATAAAATTAAGCCTATGATCATTCAGAGCTTCAAAGATGGGAAATCAACGACTTTGTGGTTTGATCCATGGTTGCATCATAAGAGCCTACTCGACAGAAGCGGATGGGGGGCGGCTGGGAGTGTTGCCAGACAACAGCGGGTGGATCGCATCCTTGTGTAGGGAGCTTGGCGTCCAGAGAACAACGCAGAGGCGTAGATATATAACAGGAAGATTCAGCAAGTGCCGATTGACATGTCCCAAGAGGCAGACTCATAGCGCTAGAACTCGCCGAACCGTGCATTCGACCACAAGAGAGTATACAATGCGATACGAAAGCACCATGCGACTATGGCATATGAGGAATTTGTTTGGACGAAGGGGGTGGCAAAGAAAATGCAATTATGCATGTATAAAGCGACACAAGGTAGACTCCTCACATTGGATTGACTTGTGATGATGGGTATCCAAACAAATGGAGTGGACTGCAGTCTATGTCGTAGGAGCAATGAAATTTTACGACATCTGCTTTTTGAGTGCTCTTTCTCGACGGCGATATGGCATGAGCAGATGCAGCAATTGTGCCTTCCACCAGGAAATGCATGGGTACTGGACAGGTTATCGAAGGCTCGATGAAGGGATCACCAATGGAACAAGGAGGCTTGGACACAACTTGCATCAACAATATGGCGCATATGGAGGGAGCAAAACAAGCGGATATTTGAAGGAGTGGATACTTCTAGCATTGGCATAATTCATAATATCGAGTTTGTTGATAGATGTATGTTGTATGGAGGAAATGATTCCACAAAGGTGGATGGCTTATAAACGTAGATTGGTTTGATGATATAAAAATTACCAAGTTCCATATATATATATATATGGGATATGAACCATACTCATATTTGTACATGAGCCAATGCACATGTGGACCAATAGGAATGTAGAGTACTAGTGCACATGAGTGCACATAGAATGTAGGAGTCCATTTCTATTGGTCCACATATGCATGGATTATGTACGAATATGAGCCTATGGCTCATATCCCGTTTATCTTATATATATATATATTCTCATGTAGCCGCCAACAGCCATCATAGGCGATTTAGGGTTAGGATCTCTAGTATGGGATCCTGGCTGGTCGGAGGATGGGGTGGGCGAGGGCGGGGTACAACGGCAGGGGATGTCAGATGGCGGTGGTTGGATGACCGTGGGCCGTCGGAAGAGGATGAGAGGCTCTGTTACTACTCGACACAATACGGGGGAGGAGACGAGGGTTAGGAGGGCGGTGCCATGGAATGATCGGGAAGTCATGACATATAGGTGGAAGAGGCGGACGAACGTAGGGATGACATGGCCAGTGGTGCTGGCTGGACTCCCATCGGCGCTGCCTACTGATGGGATGGTGAAGGGGAACCCAACACAACATGTGCGACCTATAGGACGGATGATTAATGATGGTACTGCCAGGGTTCAGACTTATCACTTTACTCTGACAGAGAAAGGAAAACAACCTACGAACGAGAAGGTGCACAGTAAATCGTGGAATTTTTTTTTTGGACTGATGCAAGTACTGCAAATGGCCAGATGAAATACGTGGCACCGAAAAGGGTGGGTGATGGAATAAGGGCGGTGTTCCCGGATGAGGATCTTGCGGGAATATCGGAGTACTGGAGAAATACTGTCATACTATATGTGTTAGACAACAAACCCTTCTATGGTCATATTCATGCTTATGCCAACCGAGTTTGGAGACCGAAAGGTAATATAGAATTTCTTTCTCGGGATAATGGATTTTATTACGTTCAACTTAGAATGAAGGAAGATATGGACAAAATATTATAGGGTGGTCCATGGACCTTTGATGGGCAGCTAATCATTATGAAGGCATGGGTACAGGAATCACAGTGTGAGGGAAGTTCTATACTCGGTTCCTATCTGGATTCGTCTTCCAAAATTCCCTATTAATTATTAGAGTATTGCTATGATGATGAAACTAGATATCATGGTTGGGAACCCTATTAAGGCTGACAAGGCGAGTACTAATAAAGCCATATTGGGGTACGTTCAAATTTTCGTCGAGATTGAGGCAGGCAGAGAACTTCCTAAATTTTGAAATATGAGTTGTCGTCGAGTGAACTATATACACAACGAGTGGAGTACGAATGGGTCCCGCCAGTTTGTCGCTATTGCCATTTTTTGGGTCATCCGCCCAGACAATTTAAGATAAGAGGGGAGACTATCAACGACGTGGAGCCAATGGAGGAACGGGAGGAGAGTAGTGGGGCCGTCCGGGTTGGTCAGGATGCAGGGGAGAAGGTGGATCAGAGTATCAATATGAATGCAGATGCCAACCATGGGATGGAAATAGAGATTGATATTGGGTTCGACAAAGCAATTGCACTAGAAAGAAATAGGGAACTCCCTGTCGTGGAAAGTATAGGAGGTACGGGAGGAGTTGGGACTGACAGAGTTAGCAGCTTGGTCGTATTTCAGGACGGGTATCATTCTGGGGTGGCTTAAACAAAGAGGCACCGGGGGACCTCATCTAGTAGGACTCGCCGAAGCAGCAATAGGCTAAAGGTGGTGTCATTCAATTTCTTACATGGTAACAAGAGTGAAAAATGCCACGCCGGCCCAATACAGGAAGATGCAAGTCGCTCTACGTAGCTTTTACATGGAGGGGAGGAGGTAGTGTGCATAGATAACCCTCGATGGAGGGAAGTGCATCAGATCCCTACTATAGACGCATCCACTGGAGAAGGGTTACAGGAGATTTTTCAGATCGAGACTGTTAATCACCCAGTTAACGGCTCAGATAAGATAAATAGGGACAACTCGATGCATTAATGTCAGTGATTATATGGAATATGCGGGATGCTTGCTCGCTGGGGAGGTGGAAAGAGATTTGTGATATTTTGAGGAATGAGACATATTAGTGTCACGACCCGTACCCGGATGATTGGAGCACGAGTACGTGGTATATCCACCTTACACCGCAACATCGGTGGTAGAACGTTATCTCGGTCATCAATATCTAACTATTAATCTCACACAATAATATCCAACTCCATAAGGAGACAATGATATAACAATATAATGTACTCAATCACATGCCAAGGAAGAAAGATATGATATGATATAAAGAGAATAGAAATCCCAGTCACAAAGCTATAAGTCTAAATAACATCCACAAGTCTAGAGTCAATATAACAATCCAAGTCTCAAATAATTTTCGGAGACAAATCCGGTAGCAAAGTACTAATAAGGGAACTAAGATATCTGAGTACTCCGACTAGACCTTCCGGCAAGAACTCCAAACTACTCCTGAGCTACAGGTTCCAAATCAGCTGATACTCCCTCCTGGGGTCCGTAATAAGTAGGACACCAGTCCTCCACATCTATACCTAAAAATATTATCCAGTCAGGATAGAACGAGTACAACTCCAACAACAGTTCCAATTAAATGATATAGACTATAAAACCGTAATAGTAAATGTAATACATGGTGTAGAAGTAAGACTGGTATCATAAAAAAGGTAAGACTGGTAGCATATCAATATCAAGTAATGAGACTGTAAGTAAACATGAACATGTCATGTATCATCAAGTATGAACTCAACAATAATGATAGCTGTAACTATCTAAGTGGTTGAAATATTAGTTCATTATGTAATCGACTTGGGACCTGGATCTGGATCAACCATATATGATTGGCTATGGACAAGTATATAAGAGGGTCAGGCACAACTATATATGAGGAACTATGCACAAGTATATAAAATCAGGCTACACCCTATGTGAAGTTGTCACGCCCCAGTCCCAAAATACCGAGGGACCGGATGCGTGATAATGGCCAGCAGTACGCACCGATGGACAACCCAATTTAATGGATCCATCAGGGCATACTTAAGCTGTAATAAGCAGGTCCAATATAAATAGTCACAGTCTATACTAATCTCATCCACAACAGATAATCACAGATCAAATGCCAGAATAAAACAAGTAAATATAATCTAGCATATCTCAATAAAGAGTCTCGGAGAACAATCCGAGAACACAAGTCTAATACAAAAATGCAATAGACTGGAAGTAAAGTAAATAGGAACAGAAGTAAATGAGTATCTCAAACCAATACCCAGGAGAAGTCCTCTGGTACGATCCCGTCCTCTGGTGTCGGTACAGCTCCTGTATCTGCTCCTGTTCCTGCTTCTGCTCCTGATAAGGCTCCTGTACTGTATAACTCTAGGGGGATCTCCTCTGCTAGTCCTGGGGACAAAGTCCGGATCCAGGTCCTCAGGGGACAGCAAGGTACAGAAAATACAAGCCAAAATAAATGCAGTGCAGCAAAATACAATAAATAGGGTAAGCTATATAACCATCTATGTGGAAATGCAAGTGAGAGCATCACAAGTCTCAGGCTGAAGCCACTACAAGCTCTGTGTCTGGGAGCCGGTAGCGGTAATAAACACGTAATGTGCCTAGCTCTACGACGAGAGTCTGAGGCCTCACAATAGTAGTAGATAGATATACGAAACAGCCTGTAGCCTGTGTGTCTCTCCCCACCCCATGTAATCACACGTCTCATGTCCACGATGCACCATGTCCATGTCACGCACAATCATCTCTCAATGCAACAAGTCATCTAATATCTAAGAATACGATGTCCATGTCCTGTATCCTATACAGAATCACCACGAATATCTCGGAAAGATCCTGTCTCATGAGTAGTGTCAAGTGTCCTGGGTCAAGGTGTACTTGGTAAGACAAGTACGAGAGTATATAGTGTCACGAATGTCCATCTCTAGGTGACCGTACCCAACACCGCGTACGGTGTCGGCACCCGACTGATAATCGGACGCTAAGTACGTCACACGGTCCTAGGTTAAGCATGCACAGCAATATAATGAAGCAAGGAAAATATGTAACAATACTGCAAAGTTTGGCAAGGTACACTTGCCTGGGGTCCTGGATCCAACTGTAGCTCTGGTCTCAGTGTGATCTGCAGATACTACTCCGGTTGCTGAAATAAACATTACCATTAGACTCAGAAGATATCAAATAGCTAAAAACGCCTGTCCTTGAGTCCAATTTGGAGACAAGGGCAGAAACGACAGTTTCGGGTCAAAACGGGGTCCACATGCGGGCCCGCTTTGCACCGAAAAGCGCGTCAGGGTCAAAGGTCTCCAATTTCCGCAAACTCAGTGTCTACAAGTCAGGAACGATGATACGAACCCAACGGAACTTCCAAAATTGGATTCCGATGAGCCGATCACAAAATCGCCCGTCAAGTGGAGCCTGTGGGGCCCACGACACGCGATTTCGTCAACGTTCTCAGAATCGAACCAAACTTGACCCACAGGACCAGCGTATTGCTACGAGTCCGATGGTGCAAGTTTCGTCTCGATCCGACGTGTGTACACAAAGTTACAGCGTGTTCCAGAAAGGACGGATACGGGGTGTCGTCGGCGGATACGCGTTGATTCCGGGGTGCACGCACCTCCGAATCGACTTCTGCGAAATACCGCACGTCCGTATCGACGACGCGCAAGTATTTGTGAAGACCGCGCGCGACCAAGTCGTCCCGTTTGGCGGGGCGTACTCAGTTCCGGGGTGAAACAGGGCGTTGGTTTTCCTGTTTTTGGATCGCGGTGTGCGATCACCACAGGACGCGATGCACCGAGCGGGTTGCACGGGCACCGAGAGGGTTATACAGTCTACGCATAGCAATTGACGGAATTGAAAACGGGGTTACGAGCAGAAAGATACACGTACCTGAACAGGGCCTCGTGAATCTGTTTTTCACGTGTCCGGGTCGTCTTGACACGAGCTGAGTTGTGTCCGTCCCGTGTCCGCTGTGTCCTGGTCGTGTCCTGCGTCCAGGCTGTGTCCGTGTCCACTGCTCTAGGGTTTAGAGCAGCGGAGACTCGCCGTAGTTGCTGTGTCGGGTCGCGCGGCGAGCGGCGAGGTCAGGGGCTGTCTAGATGGCCGTGGGGCGGTGCTCGGAGGCCGGGCTAGGTCAGGGCAGCGGCTGCTGCTGCTCTGGGGAAGCCGCCGGAGGGGCGGAGGCGACTGGGGGACGCGGGGATGGGCACGGCGGCGTCGGGCGGAGCGGGTCAGGCGAGGTCGGCGTTGAGGTGGACGCGGGCGGCGCCACGGCGGAACGAGGGGGAGACTGCGGGTCAGGGGAGGCCGGCGTCGGGGGGTCGTGCAGAGGGAGACGGCGGTGAGGGCTCGAGCAGAGGGAGACAGCGGTGAGCTCGTGCGGCGGAGCGAAGGGGCGGAGGCGCTGCTCGGGGACGCTGGCGGAGGAAGGAGGAGGGAACACGGGCGGAGCACTCGGCGGGGGTTTGGTCGGCTGCGGAGGTGTATGGGGAGGACGACGGCTAGGGTTAGGTCGTCGATGGCTGCACAGGTGGCGGAGCGGCGCGGAGCTGCGGGGTCGGCTGCTCCGGCGGGGGGGGTAGCCGGCGACTAGATTAGGGTTAGGGTTAGGGTTAGGGTTAGGTTATTTGGGAATTTAGGGATTTGGGAATTAGGGTTTCTTTTTTTTCTTTTCTTTTCTTTTGTGGAGAAAACCTAGGGAATCATGTATTTATACATTACAAAAATTGGAATAGGGTTTGACCTAGGATTCGGGCCGGGTCAACGCTCCTTGGGCTGGGCTTCGGCTCTCATGGGGATGTAGGGCGTTGGCACGGATTTAATTCGGTTTAAATCGTCATGGGTCTTCAGGGCTTTAAACGGGTTTCCGGAGTCCAATAAATTCACGGAAAATTACCCTATGTCCGGTTTCCCATTTTACACCATAAAATATTATTTCCATAATATTTTAATATGAATTAACCGAAATTAAAAATCATTGAATTACCAACGCCTAGGTTTTAATTCCCGAAAAATACCAGAAAATTTGGGAAAAATCCGAAGTTAAAATTCTGAAAATCAGGGGGCTTACAGAAGTATAGGGTGAGCTATGCACAAGAATTTGGAGTATGATCACATAACCAACTAATACTTCCCCGCCCCCGACTAAAACGATGGATCCAAATCATGACGTCTCATGGCCGGGATCCAACATACTACTCCATGTACCATTATATCTGGAATCAAGTATAACACCACTAAAATATGTACATAGTAATCATTAAATAAAGAAAACTATCAGAGAATGTACTCACATGGTCCTGAGCAATGAATACCAAACAATGTCCGAAATGGAGTCTAAGTGACCTATATATGAATTTCCATGTCAATTGACGTTTTGGAATCATAAACATATTAAAATAACTCTAGGTGATGTTTCTAGATAAAAACTAGGTTACTAGGGTCAAACTAGGTCAATACCAAATTTTGGGTTCCAAAATACCTATCAAGTTGGCCTATTGAGTTATATTAACTAATACTAGTCAATACTAGAATTTCTAGGTCAAATCCGATTGCTATGATATGCTAGATATCAATACTAAATATATTTATAATTATCTAACTCATATTATATAATATCCTAACTATATGCTAGTATCCTAACTTACCTTAGTATCTTAGCCTTACTCTAATACCAAGCTAGTGTACCCTCAACCTTTGTGCTCACAACTTGCTCCCAGTTCTGGGAAAATAAATGTGCACAAGCAACCTCACTTGCCTGCAGATGCACTACGTGTACTGCACATATAGACACACCTTCACTCCCTCATAAATACTTGTTGTTGTTGTTTACTTCTCCTCCAGTGCACAGTAGTGCACTGATGCACACTCCAGTGCACAACCACCAGGGTATACCCCATATCACACACATACTCTATTTGTTAACCCACACTCCTCATACTCTACAATACACTAACACACCACACTCTCCAACTCATGATACTCAAGTATCAACATAATATATGATACACTCTAACACATCTCTCAAACACACTCATATATATATATATATATATATATATATATATGAGTATCATTCATTTGTGAATACTCAATATCACACCAAGTGCCCAAACACTCATGATACCAATACCAAGCACACTCTCAACTACCACAAGCACCAATATTAAACACTTGGTGTGCACTACCTAGTGTCACACACCAAGTATCATGATACTCAACAAATACTCTATGATATTCAAGCCTACACCCACACCATCATGATACACCAATACAATAAATCATGAAACATTATATATATATATATATATATATATATATATATATATATATATATATATATATATATATATATATATATATATATATATATATCAATTGGTCCAAAACCCTTAAAATACCCAATTTACCTATACGTATCATGGCGTATCATGATACGAGCTCTATGTATCCACTTGTGGACACAAAGACACACCCCCAATCCCAAATAGACACCAAAATTATTATTAGAACCAATGAAAAATACTTGGTGGTCACAAATTTGTAACTCTACCAAAAGCCTTAGAAAAAACTATGTAACTATTGGAAATGACCTCCTTATCACCAATTTTTTTATCTATGGGGTTGGTTATCAATATGGGTAGGTCCCTAATGGTTCCAAATAATATTCTAACATAAGAAATGACATGAGACTATGATTTTACCTATTGGGAGTTGGATCCCAATAAAATACTCCCAATTTGGACACAAGGGAAGCTTGGACACAACTTCCTAGCTAGCTCCTCTCCAATGGTACTCCTTGTGCTCTCCAATGCTCATGGTCTCCATGAGAATGGTAATTAATGAGAATGCGTGGATTGGAATTGGATTTGGTAGGAATTTGGGTTGATTTGGGGAAGAGAAAAATTTGGGGAAGAAATAGGCTAATGTCATGAATGAATTAATGGATTAGAACCCTAATTCGGGTTGCCCACTTGTAATAGGGTTGGGTGATGATACAATGTCCATAATGATCCTCTCCATTCTCTAATTGGGTTCTAAAGAGTTGTCATGAATGGAATCTTCTTAACATGGAAGGGTATCTAATCATAATAGAGAGGAATATTCTATTCATGACACTAACTAATTAATTATAATTAATTAGAGTCTTGACTAACACTAGTTAGCACTAACTAACACTTAATAAATTTAATTAGATAGCATACTAACTGCACCAATATAATTTCAACTAACACAAATTAAATATAGCTATATAATTATAACCAATTATAAAATGACAAAAGTACTCCTTCAAGTGAAAGTGGTGGTTACAAATCCTACCCCCCTTAGAAAAATTTTATCCTCAAAATTTAAGATGGAAGTAGGCGCAAAATGGAAGAATATTTCTTGGGTCAAAAGATAGGGTATCTCTCAAACATCTTGTCTCCTCTCTTTTAACTGGTCATAACCTATTCATCATAATCCTCACTATGGTAAAAAAAAAAAAAAATCCCATCTAGGCATGGTCTAATAAAGTCCTATCTAAAATCATACAAATATACAATTCTATTAAAAAAGAAAACATTCATGGGTTGTCTAACATGTATGGTTATTGTCTTTATCTGTCATGATTTGCAGTCTCTATCAGGGTTGCTACTAACTATACTATAACACAAAATTACTAAAGCAACTATAAGATACTAAAGAATAACACAGATCAATAGATGGAAAGGAAGGAAAGGAGAAGAACAGAACCTGCTAACCCAATACCTGTAGCATCGGTCTCCTCGACCATCATTGCAAAAGTCCTGCCGGGGTGTCTCCCTCTGTTGGTGCTGGACAATTTGCTGCGGCACAGGTGGCCTAGTTGGACCCCTTACCTATATCTGGTACTTACACCAAGCATTCACTAAGCATCAACCTAGCCACAATACTTATTATAATGGGTTATTACTTCTAATACTAATGTTACACTATAGCTCTAGGACATGAGCACACTTAACTCACTGGCACACACTACCCAGGATACTATACTATCACTTCTAGGGATACTATCTGTTGGCACTAGAAGTGTACTCTACCAATACTAAAATTTTTTATACACCCCTACAACACACAAGAACACTTTCACTATTATTCAGTGTTCTAAATGGCATTGTAGGCGAGCGTCTAGGCGCCATCTACTTGCCAAGCGACTGCTGACCACACCGACTTTGGGGTTGGCGGTGGGTAAGGCATCCGCTGGCACTGTGGTGACGTTTGTGGTGGTGAGGCAGCGGTAAGGCGGTTGTAGGCGGCCAAATTTTAAAAAAAGAAAGAAAAAGAAAAAGAGATCGACCAACACTCGGCTGCCAACCACCTCTTGGAAATTGCTCTCTGCCAACCGCCTTCTAATAAAAAAAAGGAGAAGACCTTCAGCACCTTGACAACGGCCGACGGCAACTTCAAGCAGCGGCGACCAGGTACGCCCTTTGTTTTCCTTATTCTCTCCTCTCTCTCTCTCTCTCTAAAACCAAAATAGAGAGTGAGAGAGAAAGAGTCAGAGGCTGCTTTGTGTTTAAAAAAAAAGTTGTTGTGGCTTGGAAAGAAGTACTACTTTTTTCAATGTTGTTGTGGCTTTGGGAAAAAAAAATATAGATTAAGGAAAACTTGTCCTTCACCCAATCCTTTTGTGCCACATAGAAAGAAATGATAACTTTTTTTTTCAAAAGCCACAATAGCGTTGAAGATGCTTTATGGTTTTTTGTCACACATAGAAACCTTCTCTCCTCCTTATATATATATATATATATATATATATATATATATATATATATATATATTTAAAGACTTCTCTGTTACTCTGTCCATTTTTTTGTCTTATATCTTTTGTCTCAATTTTTTTTACTTTTGCAGCTTTGCTATTTTGTTCAGTAGAGAATTTATACTTTTGTTTGCAATTTTGAATCTAACAATGTTGTGGGCATACCTGCACCATTCCATCAAATATGCCTAACAACAGTTAACAGATTTAGCATTTAGCATTTAGCATCAATGGTGCTAGTATAGGTTTTCATTTTGCTTCTGAAATGCAGAATTTTCTGTTCCTGGGCACTTAACATGAGTAAAAAAATAGGTAAAATATTTTAAACGCCTAGGTGACGCCTAGGCGGTAGGCGGTCCCTTTCCATCGCTCAACCGCCTATCGTCGTTTATAAACTTGCTAGTATTCCAATACTTATTCTAGCTCACTCTCTAACACATATAAAGTCTTATATCCGTCACAGTTCTTGCAGACACATGGACACTTCTTAACCATTCCATTTGCAGATGAACACCTATATATACTCACACTCATGCACCCTATTGATACACACTCACCAATATAGAATACTCTCTATAGAATGCCTATCCAAGTTCTTGACACTATCTACATAAGGCACTAACTCATATATATGACACTGATATGATACTCTTATACCGATTACTCATATTTCTTATCTATATTTAGTACACTAGCCACTAGGACACTGGTATCCTAAACTTCCATAATACTTGAGGTACCCCAGATCTTGACACAAAGGTACTCCTCCTATCTTGGTATCTGGTGCAAACTCATACTCTAATACCTAACAATTACTCTAGGATAATCATTTGTATCTGGTATTAATAGTAACATATATAAATACTTTCTACCTACAATAGCATTAACACACTTGACGCTACTATATCATACTGGTACCATTCTACCCATCATGCAATTTTCTTATACATAATTACTCCCACACTTCAGGACACTTGCAAATGCACCCACACCACTGAAACTTACTCCTACACAAGTTACCTCTCTTTTCCCAATGTCTAGAATACCTGCACTCCTAATCCCCATGGTACTCCCTTATATACCCTATATCTATATTACACTGATACAACTAGCTAATACTATCACCCATAATAACACTCTCTGATACTAGGCTGACATACTACGCCTATCACATATTTCTCCTCGCAATCTTGATACACCTTGAATACTTGCGCTCTCTAAGCACTCTTTGTCCACAAACACTAACTTATATCTATACTTGACTCATGTACTTAATACTCTAGAATACCAACTGACACTAACCTACCTACTGATACAATATTGGTATTTCTAATATCCAGACTCCCACTTCATGATACTCATGAAATGCCTACACTGGTATTTCACTTCACCACTCATGCATTCACTCTCTAGGCACCCTACTTCCCTCTCCTACATCTACCACTCTCTAACACATCAACCCCTCCAGTACTAAGTGATATACCCCTCACTAGACACATACCTGTGGACCCAAATGTACACACCAATGGACAACACCCAACACATAACACCAATCCCATTACTAGCATAACACACTCTAACACTAGAACCCTCAACCTACACACTTATATGCACCACTCCTCCTTGGCACCTTAACCAATACATCTCATAAACACACATTCTCCTCCTCATGATACTACCAAGTATCAAATACCAATAGAATATCAAGGCTCCATTGATACTCAACACAAATTTATGATACTCAATTGATACATGGATCCCACAGTTATATATATATATATATATATATATATATATATATATATATATATATATATATATATATATATATATATATATATATAAAACATGCATGACAACATGATACCAACATCCAGAATCATAAATTGGTACCATACTCTCCCTCCTAATTCTCTTATGTTCTAATTTCATTAGTATTGTTACTAACTATACTCTGACACTTTTCATAGATCTATTGTTACAAATGGTACTACACTATGAGTTATTTTTAAGCTCAAACACTGATACCTAATGCTATAGTACCCAACTAGGAACCACTCTCAGACTCATAAGCTTCAATTCGAACAATCAACATAAATACTCAAACTCGACACAAATATGTCTTCAAGTTACCAAGCTACTGCACTATCCAAGGAACCTCATGAACTAATAAAGTAAAGCTTTATAAAGGATCTGAACTAGAGGAACTGAAGGTATCTCTATCCTGAGTTAGCAGGGGTGATAGAACAAAATTCAATGATAACAAGAGTGGAATGATAGAGATGATACGCTAAGAACCAATTTAAGATACAGTCTGATAATAATATACATCTATTCGAAATTATTTTACCCAGAATCTTTGCCACGCCAGTAAGTATAGCTGCGATAACTATATAGTTCATAACTAAGGTACATACCTCTGTAATCATGTTGTCTAAAATTTTTACGTTGCCAGCTAGCATGGTTGTGAGAACTCTAAATTTTATAACCAAGATAAGTATATCCAAAATCAGGTCTTTACGTTTTTGCCATGTTACCTAGTATGGCCGCGATAAACTCTAGACTCTATAACTAAGGCAGACGATTACCTTTCTCACTGTTCTTATCCAAATACCTAATCAGAATGTACCTCAATATAGTCCATAAAATTTATCTCGATACGAGGATCAAATTTAACAACGAACATGTGTAAAGGTGAATATGAACTAAAGCAAGTGGAAATAGATTCAAAATAGGGTTCATAATAGAATTCTCAAGGGTCATCCCACAAATCTCTCAAGAATTTCCTAACCTGTGAACCATACTTCCTATAATCCATCATTCCTATTTTATTGCAGGCTCGCAACCGTATGTCTAAGTCGAATTACTACCACGATATCGCACTAATTATGAAGACGAGACCTGCATGGGCCACCATAAAAATGAGTCATGACCCACACCCGGATGATCGGGGCACGAGTAAGTGGTACGTCCAGCCTACGCCACAGCATTGACGGTAGAATGCTGTCTAGGTCATCAATATCTAACTATCAATCTCAGACAATAATATCCAACTCTATAAGAAGATAATAATATAACAATATAATGTACTCAATCACATGCTAAGAAAGAAAGACACGATATGATATAAAAAGAATAGAAATCCCAGTCATAAAGCTACAAGTCTAAACAACATCCACATGTCTAGAGATAATATAAAAATCCAAGTCTCAAATAATACCAAGAGACAAATCCAGTAGCAAAGTATTAATAACAGAGTTAAGATATCTGAGTACTCTGGCTAGACCTTCCGGCAAGCACTCCAAACTACTCCCAAGCTACAGGTATCAAATAAGCTGATACACCCTCCCGGGATCCGTAATAAGTATGATACTAGTCTTCCAAATTAATACCTAAAAATATTATCCAGTCATGATGGAACGAGTACAACTCCAACACTAGTTCAAATTAAATTATAAAGACTATAAACAGTAATAGTAAATGTAATACATGATGGAGAATTAAGACTGGTATCATAAGAAAAAGGTAAGACTGGTAGCATATCAATAGCAATTAATGAGACTGTAAGTAAACAGAAACATGACATGTATCATCATAAATGAACTGAACAAGAATGATAGCTGTAACTATCTAAGTGGTTGAAATATTAGTTCGTTATGTGATCGACTTAGGACAAGTATATTAGGATCAGGCCCAATCATATATGATTGGCTATGCACAAGTATATACGAGGGTCAAGAATAACTATATATGGAAATCTATGCACAAGTATATAAGATTAGGCTACACCCTACGTGAAGTGTAGGGTGAGCTATGTACAAGTATTTAGGGTATGATAACGTAACCAACTAATAATTCTCCGTCCCTGACTAATACAATAGATCCAAATCATGACGTCTCCTAACTGGGATCCAACATACTAGTCTGTGTACCATCGTATCAGAAATCAAGTATAACACCACTAAAATATGTGCCATAGTAATCATCAAATAAAGAAAACTATTAGAGAATGTACTCACATATGGTCCTGAGCAATGAATACTAAACAGTTTCCGAACTGGAGTCCAAGTGACCTATATATAAATTTCTATGTCAATTGGTGTTTTGGAATCATAAACATGTTGAAATAACTCTAGGTGATGTTTCTAGGTCAAAACTAGGTTACTATGGTCAACACCAAATTTTTGGTTCCAAAATACCTATCAAGTTGGCCTATTGAGTTATATTAACTAATACTAGTCAATAATAGGGTTTCTAGGTCATATCCTATTGCTATGATATGCTAGATATCAATACTAGATATATTTATAATTATCTAACTCATATTATATAATATTCTAGCTATATGCTAGTATCCTAACTTAGCTTAGTACCAAACCTTAGTTTCTTAGCCTTACTCTAATACCTTAGTCTATATCCATAGGTTCTAGATATCCAATACCTAGATACCAATCAAGTATCTTGGTATCACAACTTCTAACCCATTATCTAGCTTACATTCTAATATTTAGCCCATACTCACCCACACATGGGTACATGTACCATGGTACCACACCCACACTATATATCCTCAAGTATCATATGATACTTACCTTGGTACTCTAACACTCACTTTATCTTGGCTCTACCCCTCACTGGTACACTACCCATTATCCAACACTTGGTATTTCCCTTAAGACTGATACACACATATGTTATTAGTGCACTCACTGTGCCTAGCTGCTAAATTATACCTGCACATCAAGACTAAACACAATGGGTTGCCCCAAGCTAGTGTACTCTCAACCTCTGTGCTCATGGCTTGCTCCCAGTTCTGGCCATAGAACTGTGCACATGCAACCTCACTTGCCTGCAAATGCACTAAGTGCACTGCACATACAGACACACCTGCACTCCCTCACAAATACTAGCTTTTGTTGTTCACTTCTCCTCTAGTGCACAATAGTGCACTGATGTGCATAGCCTGCAGGTCTTGTCACTGTTGTTGTTGTTGTTTCACTCTGTTGTTGTTGCTGCTGCTGTTTCACTTCCATTCCCTCTATCTCACTGCACTGATCACTCCAGTGCACAGTCACCAGGGTACACCATATATCACAGACATACTCCATTTGTTAACCCACACTCCTCATACTCTACAATACACTAACACACCACGCTTTCCAACTCATGATACTCAAGTATCAACATAATATATGATACACTCCAACACATCTCTCAAACACACACACTCTCTCTCTCTCTCTCTCTCACACACACACACACACACACACACACACACACACACACACACACACACACACACACAATATATATATATATATATATATATATATATATATATATATATATATATATATATAATACCTAATAATATATATATTAGGGTATTATTCATATATGAATAGTTAATATCACATCAAGTGCCCAAACGCTCATGATACGAATGCCAATCACACTCCCAACTACCACAAGCACCAATATCAAACATTAGGTATTATATATATATATATAATACCTAATGATATATATATTAGGGCATTATTCATTTATGAATAGTTAATATCACACCATGTGTACTACCTAGTGACACACATTAAGTATCATGATACTCAACCAATACTCTATGATACTCAAGCCTACACCCACACTATCATGATACACCAATACAATAACTCATGAAACATTATATATATATATATATATATAAACACACACACACACACACAAAATATGATATGTATATAATTAGAATAGCTAAGTATAATGCAATTAAAGTAGGATTGATACCAATTGGTCCAAAACCCTTAAAATACCCAATTTATCTATACGTATCATGGCGTATCTTGATACGGGCTTTATGTATCCACTTGTGGACATAAAGACACACCCCTAATCCCAAATAGACACCAAAATTATTATTATAACCAATGAAAAATACTTGGTGGTCACAAATTCGTAACTCCACCAAAAGCCTTAGAAAAACTTATGTAACTATTGAAAATGACCTCCCTATCACCAATTTCTTCACCTATGGGGTTGGGTATCAATATGGGTAGGTCCCTAATGGTTCAAAAGGACATTCTAACTTAGGAAATGAAATGAGAATACGATTTTACCTATTGAGAATTTGATCCCAATAAAATACCCCTAATTTGGACACAAGGGAAGCTTGGACACAACCTCCTAGCTAGCTCCTCTCCAATAGTATTTTTTGTGCTCTCCAATGCTTCTAGGCCTCCATGTCACTACCGTATTTTCTAGAAAAGGGTATTTTGGTCTTTTCATAATTAATTAAATATTGTGCATGTTAAATATTTATTTATTGTATTATTTATATATATGTATACATATATGTATAGTTATATATACATATTACTATGTGTGTGTGTGTGTGTGTGTATGTTACTATGTGGTATTTTATACAATTTACTCTGTATAAGTGTATGTATAGTTATATATAGTTTTATATGTATATTGTATAAATATATATTGTGGGTTATATATATGTATTTAAATATATATTGTATAAATATATATTGTGGGTTATATATATATATATTTAAATATATATTGTATAAATATATATTGTGGGTTATATATATATATTTAAATTTATATTGTATAAATATATATGGTGGATAATATATATATATATATATATATATATATATATATATATATATATATATATATATATATATATATATATATATATATATATATATATATATATACATATATTTTCAGCGACAGCAGCGAGCCAGAAGCGTCGCAACAGCAGCAACAAATGCAAATAGCAGCAGCGGTAGCAGCTTTTCAGCAACAACAGTCAGCGACAGTTGCAGGAAACTGTCGCAGAAACAACATTGTATCAGCAGAGTATCAGAAGCTTCAGCGACAGTTTTTAGTGACAGTGTAGGAAACTGTCACAAAAACTGCAGTGTATCTATATACACAGCAACTTTCTGCGACAGTGGACAGAGTATTTAGCGACAGTTTGGCAGTTTTTAATATATTAGATATTAATATATATATATATATATATATATATATATATATATATATATATATATATATATATATATATATGTTCCTAATTGCTATTTGTATTATAGTATACTATATATGTATATATTTAGTTGTAGCATATAAATTTATTAGAATTGTTAGTATATTTTAGTTATCAATTGTTATGTGTATCTTTTATATATTATATATTTATAGGTATGTATGTACGTATATATGTATTAATAGTTAGTGTGTAGTTGGTAGTTAGTATTATTCTATTAGTACATATTAGAGTTATATTGGATTGATATATGTAATTATTGATGGGTAGTTAGTATATATATGAGATTTTGGCAATTACCTTGAGATACCAAGGTAAGTATCAAGATATACCAAGGTATGAGTAGTAGGTATTGGCATAAGTAATAGGATAGTTGTAAACTAATTATGGGTGGGTATTAAGGTGACTAAAATAAGATATATAGTATTATATAAATATTAAATGCATAGTAGTTTATAATTATTGTTGGGTAGTTAGTATAAATAAGATTTTGAATTTACCGTGAGATGCCAAGGTAAGTATCAAGGTATTGGAGGATAATCAAGGTATTGGGTTTGGATATCAAGATAGAGGTTTAGTATTGCGATATCAAGTTGGTTCGAAACTAAGGTATCTATTTAGCATTTATAATTAGGATTTTATATATATAATATTGTTTGATATGTACATATGTGTTATATTTATCCCTTGTTTGCGTATCCTGAGATACGGTATCTTAGTATCCTAAGATGTAGCTTGTATGGCCTAGATTCATAGTGTGTGAGCCCAATATCTTTGAGTTAGACTCATGCAACCTAGAAATAGGTAGTTGACCATAATTTGACTATAGTTGACCATAGTTGACTTAGAGTTGACCTAGTTTGACTTTTGACTTAGAAATGACTTTATGACCTAGAAAGTTGACTAGTTTAATTTATTTCTCTTCCCAAAAACATGTATTAATGCAATATTTCATATATAGGTCTGTGACACCAGTTCGGACATCATTTTTTCATCATTTGCTCTGGACCATAGGCGAGTACATTCTCTGATAGTTTTCATTATTTGATTACCACTATAATTCAAGTATTTAGAAATGTTACTTATGATTTTTGACACGATGGTACACGAATTGGTATTGTTACTGGATCGTCAGTCATGGGATGTTACCTTATTTATGGAGATGGTATCGGATACTGTCCTTGTTGGTATTGGATAACATTGAATATTGTAGATTAAACATTGGATACATTGGCTAGTGACGTGTCATGATTCGATCCATCATATCAGTCGGGGCAGGGGAAATACCAATTAAATATGTGATCAAGAAACTATCGGCTAGTAGTGTAATCATTGGCTACTAACTAACCATGCAATTCACGTATGGTTGAGTTAGCTCCTTAGTGTAATCATTGAATCTCCCAGGCCGATCACATATTTAGTTAGTATCTCAAATCACATAGTTATTGTAGATTCCATTATTCAGTTCATTGATTACCTTGTTCTATTCTGACATTATAGTTTATTCCTTTATTCTTGTATGCATTGATTATATTATGTTGCTAGTATTGCCTATTCTCTCATTGTTCTTGATTATCAGTTATATTCTCATCGTAGATAGCATCTTCTATTGTACTGTTTATAGTTTTTGTCAATTAATTGGAACTGCTATTGGGTTGTACTTTGCTCCATTCCTGACTGAAAAACATTTTTCAGAGGATCCGAGAGATTGGTGTCCGACATACTACGGACCTCAGCCTATAGATGGTGCAGACTTGGACCCACTAGTTCTGGAGTGACCGTCGGAAGATTTAGCCGAATTCAAAAGTTAGCCTAGTTAGTTCTCTTTAGCATTTTGGTACCGGATTTGTTTCCGGCATATATCGTGTTTGGATATTATTTCTATTTGTTGTTGTTATATTTTAATTGCATAGTTATGTTAAACTTCTGTGATATCTTCTCGTGCCATAGAAATATGATTGAGTATTGTGTTGAACTAAGTTGATTATACTCTCATCTTGGAGTTGAGATATTATTGGAGGTTTATGCTTTATTCTGAGATAATTAGATAGTATAGTTGAGCAAGACAACATTCTACCGCCGATGCTGTGGCGTAGGCTGGGCGTTGTTTCCGACTTGCATCCCTACACCGGGTGCGGGTTATGACACGTTTTTAGTGATGGCCCATGCAGGACAGGCTTCGCAAGTTATGCGATATCGTGGTAGTGCGACGACTTAGTTGTACTACTGCGTGCCTGCGATAGGACATAGGATACTAGGATGAGATAGGGATACTCAATTACAACTAGGAATTCCAATCTGAATTGAATCGCTACTTTTGATTCCTTATGAATACTTTTGTCCTTCCTTGATAATATCTTATCTTGTGTCGAATTGATCTCTTTTGTTTCGATTTGTCTTCAGGATGCCGCCGAAGACTAGATCCCATCGACCAGGAGCAGTTTCTACGAGGTCTGCCACCTCTCAATCTTCCACTCAGGCAGTAGGGTTTGTACCTCCTACGACATCAGTTCACGTAGGAGTCTCAGCTGCCTTCGGGGGTTCTCCTCCACCTGTTCCGAGGACTACTCCAATTGCTTCGGAGGAACTTCCACCACCTCCATTTTCAGGAGATACCGCGCCGATGGTTGCACTATTTAGAGAGATGATGGGATTACAGAGGGCACAGATAGAAGCCCAGCACATGCAGTCAGATATGATGCGACAGAGTATGGAAAAACGCCCATCAGATAGCTGTAGCAGCAGTTCAGAAAGAGGCTCCTCCACAGCCACAGGATATTCAGATCAAGCCAGGCAACATTCAAAATTTTAAGAAGCTTGAGCCTCGAGTTTTCAAGGGTACAAAAGGTATAGTCTATGCTGACGATTGGCTTGAAGATATCGAGCGACTCATGAAGGTGTCCCGTCTTGCGGAGGATCTGAAGGTTGAGGCGGTAGGACTTCAACTGTTCGACGTTGCCTGCACCTAGTTCAGGAATGAGCCAGTTCTTATTGATACGGGGCAGTCTTGGGAGATATTCAAGAATCTCTTTAAGAAGAAGTTCTTTGCTCGGACGAACAGATTCGAATTAGGAAGGCAATTTGAGAGCCTTACACAAGGAATCATGTCCGTAGAGGAGTATGCCGCAGAGTTCGGGAGGCTGAGCCGATTTACGGAGTACTTGGTGAGAGAGCCAGAAGTTTGGGCTATCCGTTTTCGCGAGGGTCTGAATTGGGAAGTGAAGATTCTCATTCCTTCTTTCTACGAGACGTATTCTGAGATACTTTCAGAGGCACGCAAGGTCGAGCGGGAGTGGAACTTGAAGCCGAAGAGGGACCGTAATATGTTTGGGGGTGACAGTAGCAGTGCGGGACCGGCAAAGAGGCCGCGGTTCCAGCAACAGCAGTTTCCAGTACAGTTCGGAGCTTATCAGTAGCAATGTCAGATGCAAGAACCAATTGTTGCTCCAGTACAAGCTCCAGTACAGCAGATACCACAGCAGCCTCAGAGACAGGTGCAACAGGCTCCTCGATGCACCTATTGCAAGAAGACTGGGCATACTTGGGAGATGTGCCGGAAGAGACTTGGAGCATGCTTACATTATGGATCAACGGAGCATATGGTAAAGGATTGTCTCTGGACACTTCAACGTCCAGGCCAGGATACAGATCGAGGGCAGAGAGATGGAGTTAGGCCACCTGTAGTACCACATATTGCTCATCATCCGCAGAGGGAGCTACCTCGGCAGGGCGGAGCATTTGCAATGACAGTTGAGGAGACCAATACTACAGGTGATGGGTTAGAGAGTCTGTTCTTTCTTTCTGTTCCTTCCATCCATTTTGATTGATTGCTTCTTTAGTACCTTTTGGATGCTTGTGTTATATAGTTAGTGTAGCTATAGAATACCCTAACAGAGACAACAGTAATAAGACAGGTGGAGACCATGACCATGCATGTTATTCTTTGTATAGGACTGTTCTTGGTGAGATAAGACCTTATTAGACTATGATTGCTGGGGGTTTGACCTAGAAGGAGTACGATCACCCTTAAATTTCGAGGACGAAATTATTTTAAGGGGGATAGACTTGTCACTACCGTATTTTCTAGAAAAGGATATTTTGGTCTTTTTATAATTAATTAAATATTGTGCATGTTAAATATTTATTTATTGTATTATTTATATATATGTATACATATATGTATAGTTATATATACATATTACTATGTGTGTGTGTATGTTACTATGTGGTATTTTATATAATTTACTATGTATAAGTGTATGTATAGTTATATGTAGTTTTATATGTATATTGTATAAATATATATTGTGGGTTATATATATGTATTTAAATATATATTATATAAATATATATTGTGGGTTATATATATATATATATATATATATATATATATATATATATATATATATATATATACATATATTTTCACCGATAGCAGCGAGCCAGAAGCGTCGCAACAGCAGCAACAAATGCAAATAGCAGCAGCGGTAGCAGTTTTTCAGCGACAACAGTCAGCGACAGTTGCAGGAAACTGTCGCTGAAATAACAATGTATCAGCAGAGTATCAGAAGCTTCAGCGACAGTTTTTAGTGACAGTGCAGAAAACTGTCACAAAAACTGCAGTGTATCTATATACACAGCAACTTTCTGCGACAGTGGACAGAGTATTTAGCGACAGTTTGGCAGTTTTTAATGTATTAGATATTAATATATATATATATGGTAATTAATATATATATATATATATATATAAATATGTTCCTAATTGCTATTTGTATTATAGTATACTATATATGTATATATTTAGTTGTAACATATAAATTTATTAAAATAGTTAGTATATTTTAGTTATCAATTGTTATGTGTATCTTTTATATATTATATATTTGTAGGTATGTATGTACGTATATATGTATTAATAGTTAGTGTGTAGTTGGTAGTTAGTATTATTCTATTAGTACATACTAGAGTTATATTGGATTGATATATGTAATTATTGATGGGTAGTTAGTATATATATGAGATTTTGGCAATTACCTTGAGATACCAAGGTAAGTATCAAGATATACCAAGGTATGAGTAGTAGGTATTGGCATAAGTAATAGGATAGTTGTAAACTAATTATGGGTTGGTATTAAGGTGACTAAAATAAGATATATAGTATTATATAAATATTAAATGCATAGTAGTTTATAATTATTGTTGGGTAGTTAGTATAAATAAGATTTTGAATTTACCTTGAGATGCCAAGGTAAGTATCAAGGTATTGGAGGATAATCAAGGTATTGGGTTTGGATATCAAGATAGAGGTTTAGTATTGCGATATCAAGTTGGTTCGAAACTAAGGTATCTATTTAGCATTTATAATTAGGATTTTATATATATATAATATTGTTTGATATGTACATATGTGTTATATTTATCCTTTGTTTGCGTATCCTGAGATACGGTATCTTAGTATCCTAAGATGTAGCTTGTATGGCCTAGATTCATAGTGTGTGAGCCCAATATCTTTGAGTTAGACTCATGCAACCTAGAAATAGGTAGTTGACCATAATTTGACTATAGTTGACCATAGTTGACTTAGAGTTGACCTAGTTTGACTTTTGACTTAGAAATGACTTTATGACCTAGAAAGTTGACTAGTTTAATTTATTTCTCTTCCCAAAAACATGTATTAATGCAATATTTCATATATAGGTCTGTGACACCAGTTCGGATATCATTTTTTATCATTTGCTCTGGACCATAGGCGAGTACATTCTCTGATAGTTTTCATTATTTGATTACCACTATAATTCAAGTATTTAGAAATGTTACTTATGATTCTTGACACGATGGTACACGAATTGGTATTGTTACTGGATCGTCAGTCATGGGATGTTACCTTGTTTATGGAGATGGTATCGGATACTGTCCTTGTTGGTATTGGATAACATTGAATATTGTAGATTAAACATTGGATACATTGGCTAGTGACGTGTCATGATTCGATCCATCATATCAGTCGGGGCAGGGGAAATACCAATTAAATATGTGATCAAGAAACTATCGGCTAGTAGTGTAATCATTGGCTACTAACTAACCATGCAATTCACGTATGGTTGAGTTAGCTCCTTAGTGTAATCATTGAATCTCCCAGGCCGATCACATATTTAGTTAGTATCTCAAATCACATAGTTATTGTAGATTCCATTATTCAGTTCATTGATTACCTTGTTCTATTCTGACATTATAGTTTATTCCTTTATTCTTGTATGCATTGATTATATTATGTTGCTAGTATTGCCTATTCTCTCATTGTTCTTGATTATCAGTTATATTCTCATCGTAGATAGCATCTTCTATTGTACTGTTTATAGTTTTTGTCAATTAATTGGAACTGCTATTGGGTTGTACTTTGCTCCATTCCTGACTGAAAAACATTTTTCAGAGGATCCGAGAGATTGGTGTCCGACATACTACGGACCTCAGCCTATAGATGGTGCAGACTTGGACCCACTAGTTCTGGAGTGACCGTCGGGAGATTTAGCCGAATTCAATAGTTAGCCTAGTTAGTTCTCTTTAGCATTTTGGTACCGGATTTGTTTCCGACATATATCGTGTTTGGATATTATTTCTATTTGTTGTTGTTATATTTTAATTGCATAGTTATGTTAAACTTCTGTGATATCTTCTCGTGCCATAGAAATATGATTGAGTATTGTGTTGAACTAAGTTGATTATACTCTCATCTTGGAGTTGAGATATTATTGGAGGTTTATGCTTTATTCTGAGATAATTAGATAGTATAGTTGAGCAAGACAACATTCTACCGCCGATGCTGTGGCGTAGGCTGGGCGTTGTTTTCGACTTGCATCCCTACACCGGGTGCGGGTTATGACACGTTTTTAGTGATGGCCCATGCAGGACAGGCTTCGCAAGTTATGCGATGTCGTGGTAGTGCGACGACTTAGTTGTACTACTGCGTGCCTGCGATAGGACATAGGATACTAGGATGAGATAGGGATACTCAATTACAACTAGGAATTCCAATCTGAATTGAATCGCTACTTTTGATTCCTTATGAATACTTTTGTCCTTCCTTGATAATATCTTATCTTGTGTCGAATTGATCTCTTTTGTTTCGATTTGTCTTCAGGATGCCGCCGAAGACTAGATCCCATCGACCAGGAGCAGTTTCTGCGAGGTCTGCCACCCCTCAATCTTCCACTCAGGCAGTAGGGTTTGTACCTCCTACGACATCAGTTCACGTAGGAGTCTCAGCTGCCTTCGGGGGTTCTCCTCCACCTGTTCCGAGGACTACTCCAATTGCTTCGGAGGAACTTCCACCACCTCCATTTTCAGGAGATACCGCACCGATGGTTGCACTATTTAGAGAGATGATGGGATTACAGAGGGCACAGATAGAAGCCCAGCACATGCAGTCAGATATGATGCGACAGAGTATGGAAAAATGCCCATCAGATAGCTGTAGCAGCAGTTCAGAAAGAGGCTCCTCCATAGCCACAGAATATTCAGATCAAGCCAGGCAACATTCAAAATTTTAAGAAGCTTGAGCCTCGAGTTTTCAAGGGTACAAAAGGTATAGTCTATGCTGACGATTGGCTTGAAGATATCGAGCGACTCATTAAGGTGTCCCGTCTTGCGGAGGATCTGAAGGTTGAGGCGGTAGGAATTCAACTGTTCGACGTTGCCTGCACCTAGTTCAGGAATGAGCCAGTTCTTATTGATACGGGGCAGTCTTGGGAGATATTCAAGGATCTCTTTAAGAAGAAGTTCTTTGCTCGGACGGACAGATTCGAATTAGGAAGGCAATTTGAGAGCCTTACACAAGGAAGCATGTCCGTAGAGGAGTATGCCGCAGAGTTCGGGAGGCTGAGCCGATTTACGGAGTACTTGGTGAGAGAGCCAGAAGTTTGGGCTATCCGTTTTCGCGAGGGTCTGAATTGGGAAGTGAAGATTCTCATTCCTTCTTTCTACGAGACATATTCTGAGATACTTTCAGAGGCACGCAAGGTCGAGCGGGAGTGGAACTTGAAGCCGAAGAGGGACCGTAATATGTTTGGGGGTGACAGTAGCAGTGCGGGACCGGCAAAGAGGCCGCGGTTCCAGCAACAGCAGTTTCCAGTACAGTTCGGAGCTTATCAGCAGCAATATCAGATGCAAGAACCAATTGTTGCTCCAGTACAAGCTCCAGTACAGCAGATACCACAGCAGCCTCAGAGACAGGTGCAACAGGCTCCTCGATGCACCTATTGCAAGAAGACTGGGCACACTTGGGAGATGTGCCGGAAGAGACTTGGAGCATGCTTACATT
The DNA here is from genome assembly GCA_036927795.1 of Iris macrosiphon. Taxonomy (NCBI): domain Eukaryota; kingdom Viridiplantae; phylum Streptophyta; class Magnoliopsida; order Asparagales; family Iridaceae; genus Iris; species Iris macrosiphon. The sequence goes on from JAYESA010000004.1 coordinate 42,804,496, forward strand.
ATGGATCAACGGAGCATATGGTAAAGTATTGTCTCTGGACACTTCAACGTCCAGGCCAGGATACAGATCGAGGGCAGAGAGGTGGAGTTAGGCCACCTGTAGTACCACATATTGCTCATCATCCGCAGAGGGAGCTACCTCGGCAGGGCGAAGCATTTGCAATGACAGTTGAGGAGACCAATACTACAGGTGATGGGTTAGAGAGTCTGTTCTTTCTTTCTGTTCCTTTCATCCATTTTGATTGATTGCTTCTTTAGTACCTTTTGGATGCTTGTGTTATATAGTTAGTGTAGCTATAGAATTTAAATCATTTTTTTAGTCTCCATCATTTACCCTAACAGAGACAACAGTAATAAGACAGGTGGAGACCATTGTCACGCCCCAATCTCCCGCAGGACAATCGTTCTCATCGGGACGTGATGCCGTGCAAGCCTAAGGTGCGCTTGCACAAGGCCAAAGCTTTGATACAAGGGCAAGTAAGCTATTCGATACTGAAGCAGCGGCACATAACATTGCAGAAAAGTAAAGAACACAATGGCATAAGAAAACATGCTCTTTTATTTATAATCGAAATTGTTACAAGCGGCGCATGGCCGAGGTTACAGATCGCTCAAGCACTCTTCTCTCGATTTACAATGATACCGTTCCATACATTATGTCCCTCTATACAAAAGCAGCACAGCTCGATGCGGCTCGAGGCATCGTCTCCAGATTTCCGGTTCCTTGGGATGAGGCACGGCTATCGCTTCCTCGGACGAACGAGCACCTGAGAACAAGCAAACTGTTGGTGGGTCAGCACTTTATGCAAGTACTGGTGAGATAAAACAACTGAACAGAAGCTACACCCCCTGAAACCCACACTAAGTAATCATGTGGCAAAACATTGCATTACTAGTGATCTTGCTACTTTTACCTAAGTTCGTTTCATGCTGTTCAGAACTATTAGTCAGATTACATCTTTTTGAAAACATAACTTTGAAACAGTTTTGCACATTCAAACTATAAGCATACGAATTGGGACAGTGCGGTATCGTGTAGTGCGTAGCATATATTGTGCAACACAAAACTAACTCTTGGGGCAAGCTTATCTAGCAGACTGAACATATCGAATCGAGGCAAACATATCATGTATTCATTAGCACATAAGCAGACACATCTATATGATTTCGGTCCCCGAGAAACTCAGGATTGGCAGCGGTAATCCAGCTATCCAATGACTCACATTTTGATTCTATTAGCAGCTGTGACCGAGGTTCAGCTCTGCACTAATAGTCATTGTCTGACCGATGCAATGCATGAAGCTCTATTATATAATCTCTACGATGCAGACAAAATGAACGAGCAGACTTAAGCATAAACTTATATTTCTTACCCCATAGCCGAACGGTTATCCCTGCAGCAGACACACAAGTTAGCCACATTTGCATATTCATAACTTATGTATCAAAACACTTGGTGTCACAAATGATAGGTATGTAAGAAGGTAAACCTAGCATGCGCCCTATCTATATGACGGTCCATGGGTCGCCCCATGATTAGCAGCAGTTGCCCAAGGTTCAGCTCTTCACTAGCATGCGCGGGTGTCGGCAGCTGTGACCCAAGGTTCAGCTCTTCACCAACACACCCGAGTGCAAGCAGCTGTGACATCATGGGTTCTGCACAACACTAATAGACATATCGCCCCACTAGACCCCCTTACGAGCCGTATACCTCAGGGCGATCCAAAAATCTCTTCCGGACCGAGCGGTTCCCAGTGCCCCAGGAACCGTTCGAGAGACAAGACCTTGTGCACAAGTTGTCCGAGACCAATGCAATGACAAAAACACATAGTTCAAGCAAAACAATGATCAAGCTAAACATATGCGGTCTTAGCGAAACACATCTTATCGAAACGAAGCACATCTTATCACATTACTAATAGCACACCCCACTAGACCCTTGCGAGCCGTATCCTCAGGGCGTACTATTAGTCACAGCACTCACACATTTTCACTTAGCAGATCGATATAGCAGACAGACAAACGAAACATATTAAGGAAAGCACGATTGATTTCATAGTTAACATGCAATAACTATCTCTTCTTAGCATATTCAAAGGGACATATTTGAATTATTCATTTACTTATCTTTCTTAACATAGCAAAGGTTCGTTCAATAGCTGTGTCGGTGTTTCTAAGCATGCAATATTTCTTATTCTCTTTAGCATAACAATGGTTCTATCTTATTCTGACAAGCATTCATATTCTCTTAGTTAGGCAGCAGATTCGTTTCGATGATAAGCTATGTGAGTTCTCTTATTAGCATACTGAGTCGGTTCTATCAATCTCTTATGAAAATATTCTTCTTAAGCAAACAAGCATTCAAAAACTCATATTCATTATTAAGTCGTGCAAGAATCAGAGAATGCAGTTCTGCCCACTCACCTTTATCAATCGGTCAGGAATTCTCCGAGAAGACTTCCGTTCGAGCAAGCAAGGCGAATCACTTGTACATAGCGTCGTCGCAGAGCGGGGCGCTACAACCATGACCATGCATGTTATTCTTTGCATAGGACTGTTCTTGGTGAGATAAGACCTTATTAGACTATGATTGCTGGGGGTTTGACCTAGAAGGAGTACGATCACCCTTAAATTTCGAGGACGAAATTATTTTAAGGGGGATAGACTTGTCACTACCGTATTTTCTAGAAAAGGATATTTTGGTCTTTTTATAATTAATTAAATATTGTGCATGTTAAATATTTATTTATTGTATTATTTATATATATGTATACATATATGTATAGTTATATATACATATTACTATGTGTGTGTGTATGTTACTATGTGATATTTTATATAATTTACTATGTATAAGTGTATGTATAGTTATATGTAGTTTTATATGTATATTGTATAAATATATATTGTGGGTTATATATATGTATTTAAATATAAATTGTATAAATATATATTGTGGGTTATATATATGTATTTAAATATATATTATATAAATATATATGGTGGGTTATATATATATATATATATATATATATATATATATATATATATATATATATATATATATATTTTCACCGATAGCAGCGAGCCAGAAGCGTCGCAACAGCAGCAACAAATGCAAATAGCAGCAGCGGTAGCAGCTTTTCAGCGACAACAGTCAGCGACAGTTGCAGGAAACTGTCGCTGAAATAACAATGTATCAGCAGAGTATCAGAAGCTTCAGCGACAGTTTTTAGTGACAGTGCAGGAAACTGTCACAAAAACTGCAGTGTATCTATATACACAGCAACTTTCTGCGACAGTGGACAGAGTATTTAGCGACAGTTTGGCAGTTTTTAATGTATTAGATATTAATATATATATATATATATATATATATATATATATATATATATATATATATATATATGATAATTAATATATATATATAAATATGTTCCTAATTGCTATTTGTATTATAGTATACTATATATGTATATATTTAGTTGTAACATATAAATTTATTAAAATAGTTAGTATATTTTAGTTATCAATTGTTATGTGTATCTTTTATATATTATATATTTGTAGGTATGTATGTACGTATATATGTATTAATAGTTAGTGTGTAGTTGGTAGTTAGTATTATTCTATTAGTACATACTAGAGTTATATTGGATTGATATATGTAATTATTGATGGGTAGTTAGTATATATATGAGATTTTGGCAATTACCTTGAGATACCAAGGTAAGTATCAAGATATACCAAGGTATGAGTAGTAGATATTGGCATAAGTAATAGGATAGTTGTAAACTAATTATGGGTTGGTATTAAGGTGACTAAAATAAGATATATATAGTATTATATAAATATTAAATGCATAGTAGTTTATAATTATTGTTGGGTAGTTAGTATAAATAAGATTTTGAATTTACCTTGAGATGCCAAGGTAAGTATCAAGGTATTGGAGGATAATCAAGGTATTGGGTTTGGATATCAAGATAGAGGTTTAGTATTGCGATATCAAGTTGGTTCGAAACTAAGGTATCTATTTAGCATTTATAATTAGAATTTTTTATATATATAATATTGTTTGATATGTACATATGTGTTATATATATCCCTTGTTTGCGTATCCTGAGATACGGTATCTTAGTATCCTAAGATGTAGCTTGTATGGCCTAGATTCATAGTGTGTGAGCCCAATATCGTTTGAGTTAGACTCATGCAACCTAGAAATAGGTAGTTGACCATAATTTGACTATAGTTGACCATAGTTGACTTAGAGTTGACCTAGTTTGACTTTTGACTTAGAAATGACTTTATGACCTAGAAAGTTGACTAGTTTAATTTATTTCTCTTCCCAAAAACATGTATTAATGCAATATTTCATATATAGGTCTATGACACCAGTTCGGATATTATTTTTTCATCATTTGCTCTGGACCATAGGCGAGTACATTCTCTGATAGTTTCCATTATTTGATTACCACTATAATTCAAGTATTTAGAAATGTTACTTATGATTCTTGACACGATGGTACACGAATTGGTATTGTTACTGGATCGTCAGTCATGGGATGTTACCTTGTTTATAGAGATGGTATCGGATACTGTCCTTGTTGGTATTGGATAACATTGAATATTGTAGATTAAACATTGGATACATTGGCTAGTGACGTGTCATGATTCGATCCATCATATCAGTCGGGGCAGGGGAAATATCAATTAAATATGTGATCAAGAAACTATCGGCTAGTAGTGTAATCATTGGCTACTAACTAACCATGCAATTCACGTATGGTTGAGTTAGCTCCTTAGTGTAATCATTGAATCTCCCAGGCCGATCACATATTTAGTTAGTATTTCAAATCACATAGTTATTGTAGATTCCATTATTCAGTTCATTGATTACCTTGTTCTATTCTGACATTATAGTTCATTCCTTTATTCTTGTATGCATTGATTATATTATGTTGCTAGTATTGCCTATTCTCTCATTGTTCTTGATTATCAGTTATATTCTCATCGTAGATAGCATCTTCTATTGTACTGTTTATAGTTTTTGTCAATTAATTGGAACTGCTATTGGGTTGTACTTTGCTCCATTCCTGACTGAAAAACATTTTTCAAAGGATCCGAGAGATTGGTATCCGACATACTACGGACCTCAGCCTATAGATGGTGCAGACTTGGACCCCACTAGTTCTGGAGTGACCGTAGGGAGATTTAGCCGAATTCAAAGTTAGCCTAGTTAGTTCTCTTTAGCATTTTGGTACCGGATTTGTTTCCGACATATATCGTGTTTGGATATTATTTCTATTTGTTGTTGTTATATTTTAATTGCATAGTTATGTTAAACTTCTGTGATATCTTCTCGTGCCATAGAAATATGATTGAGTATTGTGTTGAACTAAGTTGATTATACTCTCATCTTGGAGTTGAGATATTATTGGAGGTTTATGCTTTATTCTGAGATAATTAGATAGTATAGTTGAGCAAGACAACATTCTACCGCCGATGCGGTGGCGTAGGCTGGGCGTAATTTTCGACTTGCATCCCTACACCGGGTGCGGGTTATGACACGTTTTAGTGATAGCCCATGCAGGACAGGCTTCGCAAGTTATGCGATGTCGTGGTAGTGCGACGACTTAGTTGTACTACTGCGTGCCCTGCGATAGGACATAGGATAACTAAGGATGAGATAGGGATACTCAATTACAACTAGGAATTCCAATCTGAATTGAATTGCTACTTTTGATTCCTTATGAATACTTTTGTCCTTCCTTGATAATATCTTATCTTGTGTCGAATTGATCTCTTTTGTTTCGATTTGTCTTCAGGATGCCGCCGAAGACTAGATCCCATCGACCAGGAGCAGTTTCTGCGAGGTCTGCCACCTCTCAATCTTCCACTCAGGCAGTAGAGTTTGTACCTCCTACGATATCAGTTCACGTAGGAGTCTCAGCTGCCTTCGGGGGTTCTCCTCCACCTGTTCCGAGGACTACTCCAATTGCTTCGGAGGAACTTCCACCACCTTCATTTTCAGGAGATACTGCGCCGATGGTTGCACTATTTAGAGAGATGATGGGATTACAGAGGGCACAGATAGAAGCCCAGCACATGCAGTCAGATATGATGCGACAGAGTATAGAAAAATGCCCATCAGATAGCTGTAGCAGCAGTTCAGAAAGAGGCTCCTCCACAGCCACAGGATATTCAGATCAAGCCAGGCAACATTCAAAATTTTAAGAAGCTTGAGCCTCGAGTTTTCAAGGGTACAAACAGGTATAGTCTATGCTGACGATTGGCTTGAAGATATCGAGCGACTCATGAAGGTGTCCCGTCTTGCGGAGGATCTGAAGGTTGAGGCGGTAGGACTTTAACTGTTCGACGTTGCCTGCACCTAGTTCAGGAATGAGCCAGTTCTTATTGATACGGGGCAGTCTTGGGAGATATTCAAGGATCTCTTTAAGAAGAAGTTCTTTGCTCGGACGAACAGATTCGAATTAGGAAGGCAATTTGAGAGCCTTACACAAGGAAGCATGTCCGTAGAGGAGTATGCCGCAGAGTTCGGGAGGCTGAGCCGATTTACGGAGTACTTGGTGAGAGAGCCAGAAGTTTGGGCTATCCGTTTTCGCGAGGGTCTGAATTGGGAAGTGAAGATTCTCATTCCTTCTTTCTACGAGACGTATTCTGAGATACTTTCAGAGGCACGCCAAGGTCGAGCGGGGGAGTGGAACTTGAAGCCGAAGAGGGACCGTAATATGTTTGGGGGTGACAGTAGCAGTGCGGGGACCGGCAAAGAGGCCGCGGTTCCAGCAACAGCAGTTTCCAGTACAGTTCGGAGCTTATCAGCAGCAATGTCAGATGCAAGAACCAATTGTTGCTCCAGTACAAGCTCCAGTACAGCAGATACCACAGCAGCCTCAGAGACAGGTTGCAACAGGCTCCTCGATGCACCTATTGCAAGAAGACTGGGCACACTTGGGAGATGTGCCGGAAGAGACTTGGAGCATGCTTACATTATGGATCAACGAAGCATATGGTAAAAGGATTGTCTCTGGACACTTCAATGTCCAGCCAGGATACAGATCGAGGGCAGAGAGGTGGAGTTAGGCCACCTGTAGTACCATATATTGCTCATCATCCGCAGAGGGAGCTACCTCGGCAGGGCAGAGCATTTGCAATGACAGTTGAGAAGACCAATACTACAGGTGATGGGTTAGAGGGTCTGTTCTTTCTTTCTGTTCCTTCCATCCATTTTGATTGATTGCTTCTTTAGTACCTTTTGGATGCTTGTGTGTTATATAGTTAGTGTAGCTATAGAATACCCTAACAGAGACAACAGTAATAAGACAGGTGGAGACCATGACCATGCGTGTTATTCTTTGCATAGGACTGTTCTTGGTGAGATAAGACCTATTAGACTATGATTGCTGGGGGTTTGACCTAGAAGGAGTACGATCACCCTAAATTTTGAGGACGAAATTATTTTAAGGGGGATAGACTTGTCACTACCGTATTTTCTAGAAAAGGATATTTTGGTCTTTTTATAATTAATTAAATATTGTGCATGTTAAATATTTATTTATTGTATTATTTATATATATGTATACATATATGTATAGTTATATATACATATTACTATGTGTGTGTGTATGTTACTATGTGGTATTTTATATAATTTACTATGTATAAGTGTATGTATAGTTATATGTAGTTTTATATGTATATTGTATAAATATATATTGTGGGTTATATATATGTATTTAAATATATATTATATAAATATATATTGTGGGTTATATATATATATATATATATATATATATATATATATATATATATATACATATATTTTCACCGATAGCAGCGAGCCAGAAGCGTCGCAACAGCAGCAACAAATGCAAATAGCAGCAGCGGGTAGCAGCTTTTCAGCGACAACAGTCAGCGACAGTTGCAGGAAACTATCGCTGAAATAACAATGTATCAGCAGAGTATCAGAAGCTTCAGCGACAGTTTTTAGTGACAGTGCAGGAAACTGTCACAAAAACTGCAGTGTATCTATATACACAGCAACTTTCTGCGACAGTGGACAGAGTATTTAGCGACAGTTTGGCAGTTTTTAATGTATTAGATATTAATATATATATATATATATATATATATATATATATATATATATATATATATATATATGGTAATTAATATATATATATATATATAAATATGTTCCTAATTGCTATTTGTATTATAGTATACTATATATGTATATATTTAGTTGTAACATATAAATTTATTAAAATAGTTAGTATATTTTAGTTATCAATTGTTATGTGTATCTTTTATATATTATATATTTGTAGGTATGTATGTACGTATATATGTATTAATAGTTAGTGTGTAGTTGGTAGTTAGTATTATTCTATTAGTACATACTAGAGTTATATTGGATTGATATATGTAATTATTGATGGGTAGTTAGTATATATATGAGATTTTGGCAATTACCTTGAGATACCAAGGTAAGTATCAAGATATACCAAGGTATGAGTAGTAGGTATTGGCATAAGTAATAGGATAGTTGTAAACTAATTATGGGTTGGTATTAAGGTGACTAAAATAAGATATATAGTATTATATAAATATTAAATGCATAGTAGTTTATAATTATTGTTGGGTAGTTAGTATAAATAAGATTTTGAATTTACCTTGAGATGCCAAGGTAAGTATCAAGGTATTGGAGGATAATCAAGGTATTGGGTTTGGATATCAAGATAGAGGTTTAGTATTGCGATATCAAGTTGGTTCGAAACTAAGGTATCTATTTAGCATTTATAATTAGGATTTTTTATATATATAATATTATTTGATATGTACATATGTGTTATATTTATCCCTTGTTTGCGTATCCTGAGATACGGTATCTTAGTATCCTAAGATGTAGCTTGTATGGCCTAGATTCATAGTGTGTGAGCCCAATATCTTTGAGTTAGACTCATGCAACCTAGAAATAGTTAGTTGACCATAATTTGACTATAGTTGACCATAGTTGACTTAGAGTTGACCTAGTTTGACTTTTGACTTAGAAATGACTTTATGACCTAGAAAGTTGACTAGTTTAATTTATTTCTCTTCCCAAAAATATGTATTAATGCAATATTTCATATATAGGTCTGTGACACCAGTTCGGATATCATTTTTTCATCATTTGCTCTGGACCATAGGCGAGTACATTCTCTGATAGTTTCCATTATTTGATTCCCACTATAATTCAAGTATTTAGAAATGTTACTTATGATTCTTGACACGATGGTACACGAATTGGTATTGTTACTGGATCGTCAGTCATGGGATGTTACCTTGTTTATGGAGATGGTATCGGATACTGTCCTTGTTGGTATTGGATAACATTGAATATTGTAGATTAAACATTGGATACATTGGCTAGTGACGTGTCATGATTCGATCCATCATATAAGTCGGGGCAGGAGAAATACCAATTAAATATGTGAGCAAGAAACTATCGGCTAGTAGTGTAATCATTGGCTACTAACTAACCATGCAATTCACGTATGGTTGAGTTAGATCCTTAGTGTAATCATTGAATCTCCCAGGCCGATCACATATTTAGTTAGTATCTCAAATCACATAGTTATTATAGATTCTATATTCAGTTCATTGATTACCTTGTTCTATTCTGACATTAAGTTCATTCCTTTATTCTTGTATGCATTGATTATATTATGTTGCTAGTATTGCCTATTCTCTCATTGTTCTTGATTATTAGTTATATTCTCATCGTAGATAGCATCTTCTATTGTATTGTTTATAGTTTTTTGTCAATTAATTGGAACTGCTATTGGGTTGTACTTTGCTCCATTCCTGACTGAAAAATATTTTTAGAGGATCGAGAGATTGGTGTCCGACATACTACGGACCTCAGCCTATAGATGGTGCAGACTTGGACCCACTAGTTCTGGAGTGACCGTCAGGAGATTTAGCGGATTCAAAAGTTAGCCTAGTTAGTTCTCTTTAGCATTTTGGTACCGGATTTGTTTCCGGCATATATCGTGTTTGGATATTATTTCTATTTGTTGTTGTTATATTTTAATTGCATAGTTATGTTAAACTTCTGTGATATCTTCTCGTGCCATAGAAATATGATTATTGTGTTGAACTAAGTTGATTATACTCTCATCTTAGAGTTGAGATATTATTGGAGGTTTATGCTTTATTCTGAGATAATTAGATAGTATAGTTGAGCAAGACAGCGTTCTACCGCCGATGCTGCGGCGTAGGCTAGACGTTGTTCCCGACTTGCATCCCTACACCGGGTGCGGGTCGTGACACTCCATGGGAATATAGTGTGAGCCCATTGGGCCCATAAATAGATATGAGCACAAGGAACACACGATATACATGATAAGATACAAGTACAAGAAATATTCGATGCACTCGTCAATAAATAACATCTCCTGATTTGATCCATACAATACCAGCCCGTATAAGATCTTGTCAGAATCAATTAATACAGATCTATAACATGTGATATATACACTATCATGTACTGAAAACTAACAGAGAATATACTCGCCTAAAGTCCTGAGCAAATAGTACAAAACGGTGTCCGAACTAGTGTCACATGTCACGCCCCGATCTCCCGCAGGCTAATCGGCCGTCCCCGCTGGGTACGAATCACCGCACCAGCGCTCCCGTGAGACGATCTCTTTGACCCATCCGGGCGTGATGCCGCACGAATGCTAGCCGCGCCCGTGCAAGGCCGTGGTTCATTGGCTGGCGGCAAGAAGTCTAAGCCACAGAGTCGCACAAATTGTCCGGGTGCAGCGGAATGTATAAACGCATAAGCGAATGGTAACAAGTTCACTGAGTTGACAGTAGCGGAAGCATTGAATAACACAAGTTGAAGTAAAACAAGCTCTCTTTATTTATTATTGAAACAGTATTACAGGCGGCGCATAACCAGGATTTACAAGTCGCTCAAGCTCTCTCTGTAACCTCCGATTTCCAATTTCCAAATAATTAGATTTTTAATTTATTTTAAAATATCAAGTTTATAAAATATTTCCTCCTTGAAAATTTTTATTTGATTTTGAACAGTGTTAATTTTAGAGGGTAATTTAAAATCTTTTTATAAAAATCATTTTTCCTAAATGTCGATGTATTACAAAATAAATAAATAAATAATATATATTTCTCTAGTTTCAAATGTTTATTGGCTTAAAATCATAAAATTATTTATTTGATAAAATTATTTTTAAAGGATTAGTTGTTTTCTCCATAATAATTTTATATTTATTGGGATAGTAAATAAATAAATTTCATACTTTCTAAGATTTTAAAATATGGTTTAATTAGTAGCTAATTGGGAATCAGTTAGCTTTCCTAAAATATTTTCTGAAATTATAATTTTTTCTTTTAAAATTTTACAAGTTTGCTTTTTCCCATTAACTGGCCAACACACCCTCATTCCCACATGAACTTATTCATGTACAATCTGGGCCATTCATTATTTGGGCCAATCCTCACCCTTTATCCCACACCCTTTCTCCCTATTTAAGTCTCTCATTCCTACTCCCAAGAAACCCTAGCTACCCCTCACAAATCCCCACAAGCCAACAAAGCCACCACCATTTTTGTGTGCTCGTGTCCGTGTGTCCAGCATCACCGTGTCAGCCGTGATGGCCTCGGGTCCGACCCCGGGTGTCCCACCGTATCCATTCATTTCCTGTGTCTGGTTACAATATTACAACCTGATTTTTCGTGTCCGACACACCCGGACACATCCACCTCCACCACAGCCGTACACCCAACCCCGTGTCCGACAGACCCGGACACGTCCCCCATAGTACATCGAATCCTCGTGTCCAGCCTCGGACACGATTCAAAACCCTAAACCTAACCTAGATCTACCGCCGGTGGCCGCCTGCAACCACCGTTCTGGAACCTCGAACTGACCACCGCCGAGAAGAACGTCGACCTAACCGTCGTGCGTCGAGCCGTGGCCGCGTCGAGCCCGCGTCGAGCCGAACAGCCGCCGCCGCCTGGAACCGAGAAGACCGCCGCCGCTCTCGGGTTTCGTCGCGTCTTCCCTCCACGACGTCGAACTCCGCTGCCGCGTCGAGCTCGAAGATCCGCCGCCGGCGACTGGGACTGCCTCAGATCCGTCGACCACCGTTGGCCATCTCGATCCGCCGTCGCCTCAGATCCGAAGCCGACCCGCCGCCTCGAACAGATCTGCTGCCGCTGCCGAGTCGACCGCCTTGCCTGCCGACCCCAACGGACTTCCCCGACCGTCGACGCCGGAAACCCCGTGAGTCCCTCTTCCCCCTTTCTTCGATTCAGTGTCTAATGAATTGTAACAGTAGATTTCGGTTAACAGTGTTAGTTATATAAATATGTATATAATTAGTTTAGTTAATATATGATTAGAGTAGTTAATTAATTAATTAATCAGTTGATTAGTTATTAATCAGTATTAAATTCTTAATCAGTAGTAATTTAATCAATTAGTTAATTTATATTAGTTAGTTTAGTTAATTATTTATAATCAGTAAATAAATTCTTAATCAGTAGAAATTTAATTTATAAATTAATTAGTTTAGTAATTTCATATAATTAGTTTAGTAATTTCAAGTAATTAGTTTATTTTTATGAAATAAAATATAAGGATTTGATTTTGTGAAAAATTATAATAATTATTGGGTTCTTTGACTTTCAATGGAATTAGACTTGGTTCTTCCAAACTTCCTAGTAATGGACTGAGTCGACTGTAGATAACTAATAAATAGTTTTTTTAAATGTTGAACCTTAGTTAAATTGGGATATTTTATTAATAGAGATCCGTTATTTTGGGATGTACCTATAATAGAAAATAAATGATGGGTCTATTTGGTAGCAAATATTTCTAAAATAGTTATATATCCACTTATACCTCTCAAGGGATTTTATTAAGCAGAGATTTCAAATGGACCTATTGGGTGCTATAATAATATTTTGGACTATATTTATATATTCAAACCTATAATGTATTGGTTTCTAAATAAGGAATACTTCTTAAAAGATATAGTTGGGCCATTAAAAGAATTCATATAGATTACAATTTTAGACTTAATAATAATATTTCCTAAATATATGTATTTGAGTCTAACTAAACCAACCTTTTCTCCTAACACAAATTGATTATTATTGAACCTAGCTAGTTTATGTATATTTCTCTGTCTGTTGTGGACCGGTATCTTCGTCTCGATCTTCGTGCCGAACTTCAATTTTTGGACTTCTTTATATGGGTTCTAGCTATTTGGACTGCTCCGGACCCATTGGAACTAACTGCTACTTCATTTGGGATCACCTTGAGGAGGGTGGCATTATATACATTCTTTGATTAGTTATATATATATATAAAATATTGATTGATATATATGTACTTGTAAAACATATTTTGGTATATTACCTGTATATAGTATTATATTATTTTGGTATGTATGCATATATATATATATATAATATAAGTTAATATGTATTTTGGTACATGTATACTAGTTTATATGTATGAGTGATGTATAATTTTTCACATAAATAAAATATATTTTTACTTATGTACATACAGTTATACCTATTTTGTATACTTTGGAATAACTATATATATATGTATTAAATTATTATTGGTAATATGATTAATTGGTAAATTACTAGGTGACCCTAGTTGACTAGTGCCATACCTGACAGAGCCATGAGTTCATGTATTTGTGATGTGTTAGTGTAGCACCTGATGCAAATGTTGTATTTGATATATTTTTAGGACTGTTGGTTCCTCCAGACGATACTCTGGGACAGGACATTGGTTTTACCAGCTAAGGACCCAAGGCGAGTACATTCTCTGATTAGTTTCTAATATATGATATCTCCTATGTTCACTGTATCTAGTGTAAATATCCATGTTCTTGACACGTTGGTTACACGGATTGGTATACACGGATCTCGTCATGAGATGTTATTCCTTATTCATGGTGTAGCTTGTACAAGACTTGTTTTCTTGATATCTTGTGCATGTACAGACACTGAGACCCGGGGAGATTTGCTACCTCCCTAGGGAATCCCGTGCCATAGCGTACCATGATTGGATCTACTATACCAGTCAGGGATGGGGAGTATTTTAGTGTAGATATGTGATCATACCCAACTTTTCATGCATCATAGCTTACCCCACATCTCACGTCGGGTGCGGCCTGACCATCTCCGTGCCTCATAGCTGTTACGTGTGATTAGCCTGACCTCTCCATGCATCATAGCTAACCAACGGTTAGCCTGACCTTCGTGAATCATAGCTAATCACATGTAACCAGCCTGATCAAGTTCCCAAGCCGATCACATATTAAAGCTAGTACTCACACACTTAGTCATAGGTTTCTTGCTCATTGACATATTGTTCTTTTCCTGCATTTACTTACAGTAATTCCAGTATTTCTTTCATTGTACATTTCTCGTACCTATACATGCATATGGTATATTTCCATCTAGAACTGCTACATAGTTTATGTCATTTATATAGAACTGCTATTTAGAGATGTACTTTGCTCCTTCCTGACTGGAAAATATTTTTCTAGACTGTGACCTTAGTGGACTTGTTTCTGACACTTGGGGATTGGTTGTTACTGATTTCAGGTATGATTATTTTGTCAGTAGACTTGTGTTGTATTCTTTTGTTTCTTCAAATTCTTATCGTGCTGTAGTTGTGATTGAGTATGTTGTTCATTTTATAGTGTTATCCGTGTCTCCTTATGGAGTTGGATACTAGTGTGAGATTATTTAGATAGTACTTGACCTAGACAGCGTTCTACCGCCGATGCTGCGGCGTAGGCTGGACGTACTCACGCACTCGTGCCCCTAAACCGGGTGCGGGTCGTGACACATTTTTAGTGGTGGCCCATGCAGGTCAGACTTCGCAAGTTGTGCGATGTCGTAGTAGTGTGGCATCTTTGTTACACTATTGCGTGCCTGCGATAGGATCTTGGACATAGGATACTAGGACGAGAGCGAATACTCAATCACAAATTCTTGAGAGATTCCTGGGATGACCCCATGAGCATCTTATTATAATTTCCAATTTAAATTCCTTCGCCCTTGTTTCCGTCCGTCCTCACTCGTTGATATTGAGTTTGATTCTTGTTGACCAGTTGTTAACTTTAATTCTTGGTATCGTTGTTGAGTTGATTTCATATTGAGATGAATTTTACGGACTAGAATTTATGGTATCATCTGATGACATATATTGATGAGGACAGTGAGAAAGGTAAAACGTCTACTTTGGTTATGGAACCTAGAGTTTATCGCAGCCATATTAGCTGTCGTGACGAGAACGTAGGAACCTAACTTGGATGTACATACTTTAGTTATGAGATTTAGAGTTTCTCGCAGCCATACCGGTTGGCGTGGCGAGGATTCTAGATGACATGATTATAGGGTTGCATACCTTAGTTATGGAACCTGTCGTTTCTCGCATCTATGCTTACTGGCGTGGCGAGGATTCTGTGTGTCATAATTTCTGACAGACGTGTATGATTATCAGGTTGTATCTTAAATTAGTTCTTAAAGTATCATCTCAAGACTTATCTATTTCTGTTATTCCAGGACTTTGTTCCATCGCTTCTTTTCTTTACTAGCAGTAAAGATACCTTCCGTCCTTGATCCAGTTCCTTTTGAGCTTATTTTCTTTGAGGATTCCTTGTTAGTATAATAATTAGTGACTTACAATTTTATTTGTGTCTTGTATTAGTATTGACTGTGTTGCTAGTAAGTTGTAAGTGTTTCCTAGTTGGGCATGTGAGCAGTAGGCTTTATCTAGAGTTAGCCCTTAGCATAGTACCTTGTACCAATGGTTCTGGGATAAGTGTCATTAGAGACTGAGAGTAGAAGGAGAGTATAGAGTATCAGTGATAGTTCTCAGAGTTAGTATCAGAGCCAATTACCCGTCTTGGATAATCATGATTATGTAATTGAGTGATCTATGTAAACAATTAGGTATCAAGAAAATTGTGTTAAGAATTAATGGAGCATGATGTTCAATTTGATGATTGATATCGGAAGTGTTAAGGGTAAGAAAATATATACGCATAAAGTTAATGAGGTGTCATGAGTAGAAAAATATCGGAATAGGTAATGAAGATGGTGAAGTGTATCACGGATTAGTTTAATAGGCTTTAAAGGATTAAAGGAAATACATATACAACCATCGAGATGAGGAACTATATACTTGCCCAGGAGAATAAGAAAAATGAGTGTTATAAAAGGTACAGCTAATCATGAGTTCTAATGAGCTTGATGAGATGATGCATTAATGAAACTAGTGATATAATACCAAGAGTGCTAATGATTCTATATCGAGGATTAGTCGAGAATAACGTTAATAACAGTAAGCACTCTGTGTGATGATAATTAAATGATATACCAGTTGACATAAATTAAAATTATGAAGGAAAATATAGGTGATGATAACTTTGATCATTGGAGGTAATAGTACAAGTGATTCAGGCAGTACAATTTTAGTACCCAGTTGGCAGTTGTAGGCAATAGAGGTATTGAGTGCACCTCGAGTATCAGAGACCGTGAGCACTTATATGTATAATTGTGGATTTATAAATTAAAGAGTGGAAATGAATTTTAAATTTTTAGAATTTTTAAGGAGTTGAGATTTTATGTTGTTAAAATATTGAGGATTTAAATTTGATTCAATAAACATAGTTAAGGCTACAAAGATTTTAGAAGTGATTAAATTTTATTTCGATGTGGAGTATCTGATTTTGAGGAGGTATATGCATTTTATTTTAAAGTTGTTCGAGAAGTAAACCTTGACGATTATTTGAGGATTAATTTTATGGTAGATGAGAAATATGAAAATTAATATATGAGTAGATGATATACATATGTAAGAATCTATTGACTTGGGCATGATTGAGATGGCACTGAAAACAGACTTGGGTGTCCATCTAGAGTTGTATTAGGGGGGAAAACAGTATTTAGTATGATGTGTTACACTTGGTGTGCACTTGAGTGATGAGAACAAATGGTATGGACAATTGTAGTAGTAACGAGAACTAGCAGTGGGTGTACTTATAGTAGAACAGAGATACCTAAAGAGATAGAGGTATCAAACTTTACATGCATAATTTGACCTATGATTGTGTTAGAGGTTCTTGGTATCAGATTTTGGTATTAATAGACATGTGTGTGCAATATGGATATATTCATGGATCTTGTGGATAAATGACTAGTTGATATGGGTACCAGTGTACAGGAATAGAAATTTGTTAGTGAATATGCTAGAGTTAAGTGTTTGTTAGAGATAGTAGATACTACAAGTAAAATGTTAGCAGGTTCTTTCTTTCCCTCCTAATGTTCCTTTTCCGTCTTTCGATTGATTGATTTCCTTAGTGTTGTAGTTCATATACATGATTTTCTTGTTAGAATATAACTAGTAGTACACCCTAACAGAGACTGAAATACCATGACAAAAGATACATGACCTATATATTTTTCTTAAATTGCATGGCTGTAGGTAGAATTTTCTTAAACCATGATCATTAGGGTTTTGACCATAGCAAAGAATCTATGACAAGGTTATGACCGACAAAAAGGGACAAGATGATTAAATTATGGATGAGCATTAATTTAAATAAAGAATTTAGGGGATTGTTATAACAGAGATGATGGATCATTGATTTTGCGAAAATCGAGGTTTGATTGAAATTCGAGGATAAACATTAACTTAAATAGAGAGTTAAGAAATTCACAGGGCAAAATTGAGGATTTATTGAATTTTAGGAATGTCTTGATATGATTAAATTGATTATTAAAATTTGAGAAAGTTTGAGAGATTATCATTTTATCTGTTTGATTGCAAGATAGAAATTTTATAGTTTATATTATGAATGTTGCATTGAAGATTCTGAAGGTATCGCATCGTTGAGTATTTGAGGAAAAAGAAAACCAGGAAATAAATCGTTAATGGAATAGTGTCAAATTCAATTCTCGGGAGGAGGATTTTTATTTTTATAAGCATCAATTGAATTTGAGTTAGAGGAGTAAGATGATTGATGGATTAGTGTTTAAAATTTAGATTTTGGGATACAGATTTTTAAGTTTTATAAATATGCATTGATTGGATTTCAATTGAAGGATTGGATATTAAATCCTTGAGTATTTAGATGCGAACTTAAATTTTGGAGGAGATTATGAAAAAAAAAAATTGAATTTGATTTTAAAACTTGAAGATTTTCCGGAATATGATGTTATAAAATTTTTGAAATGTTGTGAAATAGCAATATGGAATTACTTCATGATTATTTGGTTTGAAATTTAAATTTTGATAGAAATAATATGATGAGTAAAGACAATTACTGGGGATCCTAAATTTCGAGGACGAAATTTTTCTAAGGTGGATAGACTTGTAACCTCCGATTTCCAATTTCCAAATAATTAGATTTTTAATTTATTTTAAAATATCAAGTTTATAAAATATTTTCTCCTTGAAAATTTTTATTTGATTTTGAACAGTGTTGATTTTAGAGGGTAATTTAAAATCTTTTTATAAAAATTATTTTTCCTAAATGTCGATGTATTACAAAATAAATAAATAAATATTATATATTTCTCTAGTTTCAAATGTTTATTGGCTTGAAATCATAAAATTATTTATTTGATAAAATTATTTTTAAAGGATTAGTTGTTTTCTCCATAATAATTTTATATTTATTGGGATAGTAAATAAATAAATTTCATACTTTCTAAGATTTTGCAAATATGGTTTAATTAGTAGCTAATTGGGAATCAGTTAGCTTTCCTAAAATATTTTCTGAAATTATAATTTTTTCTTTTAAAATTTTACAAGTTTGCTTTTTCCCATTAACTGGCCAACACACCCTCATTCCCACATGAACTTATTCATGTACAATCTGGGCCATTCATTATTTGGGCCAATCCTCACCCTTTATCCCACACCCTTTCTCCCTATTTAAGTCTCTCATCCCCACTCCCAAGAAACCCTAGCTAGCCCTCACAAATCCCCACAAGCCAACAAAGCCACCACCATTTTTGTGTGCTCGTGTCCGTGTGTCCAGCATCACCGTGTCAGCCGTGATGGCCTCGGGTCCGACCCCGGGTGTTCCACCGTATCCATTCATTTCCTGTGTCCGGTTACAATATTACAACCTGATTTTTCGTGTCCGACACACCCGGACACATCCACCTCCACCACAGCCGTACACCCAACCCCGTGTCCGACAGACCCGGACACGTCCCCCACAGTACATCGAATCCTCGTGTCCAGCCTCGGACACGATTCAAAACCCTAAACCTAACCTAGATCTACCGTCGGTGGCCGCCTGCAACCACCGTTCTGGAACCTCGAACTGACCACCGCCGAGAAGAACGTCGACCTAACCGTCGTGCGTTGAGCCGTGGCCGCGTCGAGCCCGCGTCGAGCCGAACAGCCGCCGCCGCCTGGAACAGAGAAGACCACCGCCGCTCTCGGGTTCCGCCGCGTCTTCCCTCCACGACGTCGAACCCCGCTGCCGCGTCGAGCTCGAAGATCCGCCGCCGGCGACTGGGACCGCCTCAGATCCGTCGACCACCGTTGGCCATCTCGATCCGCCGTCGCCTCAGATCCGAAGCCGACCCGCCGCCTCGAACAGATCCGCTGCCGCTGCCGAGTCGACCGCCTTGCCTGCCGACCCCGACGGACTTCCCCGACCGTCGACGCCGGAAACCCCGTGAGTCCCTCTTCCCCCTTTCTTCGATTCAGTGTCTAATGAATTGTAACAGTAGATTTCGGTTAACAGTGTTAGTTATATTAATATGTATATAATTAGTTTAGTTAATATATGATTAGAGTAGTTAATTAATTAATTAATCAGTTGATTAGTTATTAATCAGTATTAAATTCTTAATCAGTAGTAATTTAATCAATTAGTTAATTTATATTAGTTAGTTTAGTTAATTATTTATAATCAGTAAATAAATTCTTAATCAGTAGAAATTTAATTTATAAATTAATTAGTTTAGTAATTTTATATAATTAGTTTAGTAATTTTATGTAATTAGTTTATTTTTATGAAATAAAATATAAGGATTTGATTTTGTGAAAAACTATAATAATTTTTGGGTTCTTTGACTTTCAATGGAATTAGACTTGGTTCTTCCAAACTTCCTAGTAATGGACTGAGTCGACTGTAGATAACTAATAAATAGTTTTTTTAAATGTTGAACCTTAGTTAAATTGGGATATTTTATTAATAGAGATCCGTTATTTTGGGATGTACCTATAATAGAAAATAAATGATGGGTCTATTTGGTAGCAAATATTTCTAAAATAGTTATATATCCACTTATACCTCTCAAGGGATTTTATTAAGCAGAGATTTCAAATGGACCTATTGGGTGCTATAATAATATTTTGGACTATATTTATATATTCAAACCTATAATGTATTGGTTTCTAAATAAGGAATACTTCTTAAAAGATATAGTTGGGCCATTAAAAGAATTCATATAGATTACAATTTTAGACTTAATAATAATATTTCCTAAATATATGTATTTGAGTCTAACTAAACCAACCTTTTCTCCTAACACAAATTGATTATTATTGAACCTAGCTAGTTTATGTATATTTCTCTGTCTGTTGTGGACCGGTATCTTCGTCTCGATCTTCGTGCCGAACTTCAATTTTTGGACTTCTTTATATGGGTTCTAGCTATTTGGACTGCTCCGGACCCATTGGAACTAACTGCTACTTCATTTGGGATCACCTTGAGGAGGGTGGCATTATATACATTCTTTGATTAGTTATATATATATATAAAATGTTGATTGATATATATGTACTTGTAAAACATATTTTGGTATATTACCTGTATATAGTATTGTATTATTTTGGTATGTATGCATATATATATATATATAATATAAGTTAATATGTATTTTGGTACATGTATACTAGTTTATATGTATGAGTGATGTATAATTTTTCACATAAATAAAATATATTTTCACTTATGTACATACAGTTATACCTATTTTGTATACTTTGGAATAACTATATATATATGTATTAAATTATTATTGGTAATATGATTAATTGGTAAATTACTAGGTGACCCTAGTTGACTAGTGCCATACCTGACAGAGCCATGAGTTCATGTATTTGTGATGTGTTAGTGTAGCACCTGATGCAAATGTTGTATTTGATATATTTTTAGGACTGTTGGTTCCTCCAGACGATACTCTGGGACAGGACATTGGTTTTACCAGCTAAGGACCCAAGGCGAGTACATTCTCTGATTAGTTTCTAATATATGATATCTCCTATGTTCACTGTATCTAGTGTAAATATCCATGTTCTTGACACGTTGGTTACACGGATTGGTATACACGGATCTCGTCATGAGATGTTATTCCTTATTCATGGTGTAGCTTGTACAAGACTTGTTTTCTTGATATCTTGTGCATGTACAGACACTGAGACCCGGGGAGATTTGCTACCTCCCTAGGGAATCCCGTGCCATAGCGTACCATGATTGGATCTACTATACCAGTCGGGGATGGGGAGTATTTTAGTGTAGATATGTGATCATACCCAACTTTTCATGCATCATAGCTCACCCCACATCTCACGTCGGGTGCGGCCTGACCATCTACGTGCCTCATAGCTGTTACGTGTGATTAGCCTGACCTCTCCATGCATCATAGCTAACCAACGGTTAGCCTGACCTTCGTGAATCATAGCTAATCACATGTAACCAGCCTGATCAAGTTCCCAAGCCGATCACATATTAAAGCTAGTACTCACACACTTAGTCATAGGTTTCTTGCTCATTGACATATTGTTCTTTTCCTGCATTTACTTACAGTAATTCCAGTATTTCTTTTATTGTACATTTCTCATACCTATACATGCATCTGGTATATTTCCATCTAGAACTGCTACATAGTTTATGTCATTTATATAGAACTGCTATTTAGAGATGTACTTTGCATCTTCCTGACTGGAAAATATTTTTCCAGACTGTGACCTTAGTGGACTTGTTTCTGACACTTGGGGATTGGTTGTTACTGATTTCAGGTATGATTATTTTGTCAGTAGACTTGTGTTGTATTCTTTTGTTTCTTCAAATTCTTATCGTGCTGTAGTTGTGATTGAGTATGTTGTTCATTTTATAGTGTTATCCGTGTCTCCTTATGGAGTTGGATACTAGTGTGAGATTATTTAGATAGTACTTGACCTAGACAGCGTTCTACTGCCGATGCTGCGGCGTAGGCTGGACGTACCCACGCACTCGTGCCCTTAAACCGGGTGCGGGTCGTGACACTCTCTCTGAAACATAAAAGCGTGCCAAGTGGCTACATTTATGGATGATAAACAGAAATGTTCAGGCGATGTTCAGGCGATGTTCAGGCGATGTTCAGGCGATGTTCCAATATTATGTCTTGTATATGTGCTTCAGTTCTGAACGCAGCTCCTTAAGGCTTCAGAGTCAAACTCATGCCTTTAGCACGCACGAAGGAGGCATCCGCACCGAACGAGGTTCTCCCGCACCCTGCAAGCAATCTGGTGGGTTATCAGTACATGAATGCACTGGTGGGGAGGCTACTCGCCCGCTCGGCAAATCCAAACACGTAATATATGTTCCGTGCACCACTACTTGTTGTCTTTCTAGTTGTGCCTTAGGATCAGTTTTCATGGCAGTATTGAATAGCCTAACTCGTGTGGCAGTGCGTCGTGTGATATAAGAGGAAACATGGCGAAACTTAACATTTGTCCTTCCCTGTCCAAGGCAAACCAAGTTAATTCAAGACAAACATGTATAAGCATTCAGGAGGCATAACATATGCAAACACTGTGTTGTGAGCGAGGTTATGCTTCGGGTGCACGAGTTACAAGATATATCAGGTGGTTTGCATAAGATGTTCAAGTACTCTTTATGCACAGGTGTTGTTGTACCATAATCGTTCAGGTGTTCAGGCATTCTTGATGCGATGCAATGACCCGCACGCGGATAGCCGCTAAGCGAGGATGACTTATCTTATATAAACATGAGGTCACTGGCACGACGCCATAATGGACGGACTAGTCTCAGTACGGAATGTCGTGCGACGCATAATCAGGACGTCCCAGGGCATTCCGTCCTATAGCAGGCGACTATCACAAGTTCCGTCCGGATCGGATCGGTGCCGGTGCCCCAGCGACCGTCCGCGGAACTAAACCTTGTTTCCAAGTTGTCCTGTGACCATGCAAGTCTCTACTCATCAGGCTTCGGGTCAGGTACAGAAACAAGTTCGAGACAGGATATATATATATAGAACAAGCTACATGGAACAAGTTCAAGTCAGGATATATATATTTGTAACTTGTTGAGGCAGGATCATGATTTCTCTCAATGTTGAGTATCGACTCCAACGAGCCATTTTATTCAGTACAGGACAGTATTGCTCCTCGAGCAGGGATTCTTGGATTCACAGGATTGGTGCAAGTTTCCTGGTTCAGGAATTGCCTTGGCGACCTAACGGTCCCGGATACATTCAGGTTTATTTATGCACGAAACGACTATCGGGTAGTCTTCCGAGGAGAACCTAAATGAATGAATGACAAGCATAATGTTTCACGGTCTGAACATAGTTATGCAGCAAGCATTGAAACTAGGCAATATATAAAAGTAGGCAAGCATGCACTTGTGTAACTTAAGCATTCAAGTTCGCTCGGGCCCGCAGGTAAGCCGAGGAGTAAAACCGTAAAGGAACTTCTCGAGCGACATGATCTAGGGTCGTGCAGTGCTGGGAGTGAACAGTGCACTACTGAATATACATATGTGTCGTTCTACTCGAGGCATATCGGGTCCAGTTGCACGAGGCAAAGGTGGCTGTAGAAGCATGAAAAATACACTGGGAAGATCTACGCGGCATCTTGATGCAGAGCAGCGCAAACAGAGGCCTTCAGAGCCAAATCAGCGTAAAACAGGGTTCTTCATCGCCTCCATGGCGTAAAACTCAGCCGCTCTCGAAGCAGCGTTAATGCGTACGAGGAACGCTTCGTCTTCCCCGAAATGAACCTGTCAAGTCACGCGGTGAACCTGGCCTCTGACTCCTGACAAAAAGTGCTGCACGGCTACCCAGACGACGGCTGGAAGCGATGGCAGACCCCTCGGGACATGCCCCACAGTATGATTGCGGATCTCTGCATTTAATGCAGAGGATTTGGTTAAAATATCACCAAACCGTCGTTTACCAAAGTCCCCCCAGCGTAAACCGCTCTTTCGCGTACAAGGGAATATGCTGCCTTGTTTTACACAGGCAAACATGAGCTGTTTTATGCTCCGTAGTAGACAAACCGCTGCCACGCCAAAAGCTGCACTTCGTACGGGGCTCGAGGCACGTCTCTACGTCAAATTGCACAGAGCGGTGACAGTTTCCCTCAAGGCACGTCTCTGCGACTGATGCACAGAAGAACTGCAGACCTTCAAAATACGTCTCCGCATTTAATGAACAGGATGGTGGCAAATCTCTGTAAGAGATTTGATTACATCTTCGAAAGTCGTAATTCCGGCGAAGACGTCCACATCAGCACTCTGGCATGGTACGCAGCGGCTTCTACGCCCATTCAGGATCTGTGCTCATTCGGCTTCAAACGCCCACTCAGTCTCTACGACCATTCGGCTTCTATGCCTGTTCGGCTTCTATGCCTATTCGGCTTCTACGCCTGTTCGGCTTCTATGCCCATTTTGGCTTCTATGCCAAGGTGACAGTCACTTGGCTTTTACGCCAACCTCTTCTACACAAGGGATACCTACCTACGTGGCTTCTATGCCGTGATCTTCGCAGCAGATATACGCGTTTTGTCCCCTTAGTTGGACACGCGTCACATGCTTACTCAAAAGGTCATTTACACGCAGGCATTGGTTATTTTAACCGTTGTGTAAAGGGGTGCTGTATTGTCTACTCCTCGGTTGTTACACCGACGGAGTGGTCACTGTCACCAAAACTCTATAAATAGAGACCCCTATCAATGGGGAACAAGGTCAAAAAACTAAAAACTCGAGGATCGGAGAAGGTCATCGAACCAGAGATCAAGGAGGAGAGATAGAGAGAGAGAGAGAAGAATCCAGAGCTCAGGCAAGGAATAGGAAGCGACGACCTTCAGCATCGCGCATCCACCCTCCTTTGCAACCTCCGAAGCTGCATCCTGTCTTCCACGGCACTTCTTCAACATCGTGTAGTCCAAGGGCTAAAGTGATCGACCGCAGATCAGACACCTATAGCAATTTATACCCAGATTAAATAAATTGTACTCCCACATCCTCGCATATGATTACATTGTACAAGTTTGTTTGTAAACCAAAGGGCGCAGGTTTCGTACAGGCCCCGTCATTGAAATACACTTTTATTCTTTCGTTTAATACCACAAACAAGATGATGACTCTGCTAGGGACATCTTTCTCTTCTGACGAGGAAGTAATTGCTCAACACGATGCGGTATCTGTAGGAACCGTGAAGAAGACACTGGTCGTTCATTTCGACCAGTCTGCCTACGAAGACATGCTTCGGACTGGGGGTAGCTCTCACTCTCTTTCCATCCAGGACAGCAGGAAGCTACGTAAAGTGTGGATGCCCAAGACATCCTCCGCCGTTCCTGTGGACTCTCCGATCTCTCCGATCTCTCCGACCAATGAGGTGGTAGCATCGCTCCCTCCGTGCCCCGCACGTAAAATTTAGTCTCCCGCTACGCGCGGTACAGACAAAGCTTCTGGCAAAGCCTCAGCGCTAACCCAGGAGTATCTACTGCGCTATACGTGCAGAAATCAGTCTCCCGCTACGCGCGGTAAAGACAAAGCTTCTGGCAAAGCCTCAGCGCTAACCCAGGAGTATCCACTGCGCTCTACGCGCAAAAATCAGTCTCCCGCTACGCGCGGTACAGACAAAACCTCTGATGGTGCCTCAACACCAAATCGGAAGTACAGGTCACGCTCTATGCGCAAAACGACATCTGACCTTTACGGTGAACCAGATGAGCGCTGCGATCTCCGCAAGGGAAAGCAAGTGGGTGAATACTCAACTACTCGGCCTTTACGCCAGCAAAAGAATGATCTGCCTATTCTCCGGATTACGCGAGAAGCTAATGGCCAACTGAGGGCCTCTCCAGCCTCACGCCAGACTAAGCGAATCTCCAGATTACGCCAGGCACGGTCCCTCGGCGTAAAACAAGCTCAGACGGCGGAAAGAAACCCTCCTGACCTACGCAAGTATCTAATCCGGAGGCGTAAAGAAAGGGGACCTTCCAACATGTCTATTACGCTCCCTGGCGAACACTATTGTAATAGTCATAAGGTTGTAATTAATTGCTGCTGCTCTAAGGCAAAACGATCGGTTTTCGACCGGTTGAGCTACTCGCTGTCTTTTCAGGAAGGAGAACCCGCGCATGCATCGGTGAACATGGCTTCACACATACCTAGAGGAGGGTCGAGCTCAAGACGTCATCCTTCTAGACCTCCGAGCCGAAGGAGGTTTAATGAGCCCCTCAGAGACGTTGAAGCCAGGGTGTTCCAGAACACTCGCGTAAGGTCACAACAACCAGCGTCATCCTCTTCTGATTCCGACGCCGAAGGTCGCCAAGTTCCCGAATTAGAGGCAGAAAGTATGGAGTCGACTTCTATAACGACCTATACTAATCCCTCGATGACCCCAGGGAAATGGGAGCTTACACCGTTGGAGATGAGTGCGAGAAAGCTTCGCCATCAGGGAATGTGGAACAACGCATCACTATACTGGAGACATCTCTGAAACAAATGCAATCCCTAATAGAAAACATGCACCAGATGATGCTCACTCAGCACGCAACTGCCATGGCTCGAACGTCGGTCCCGCCAACTCAGATACGCACGGGGGTGGGCTCACCACCGTCCAACCCAAGCCAAGAGCCTACGCTGGATCAAGAGTCAACAGTTCCTCCGCTTCCTCACCTAGAAAATGCTTCACCTCCCACTGGAGCTACAATACAACTGACTCCGCACCACTCCGTAGCCCCGCTTCTGACTGAGAATCCGATGCAGGCAGTGCGAGAGTTGAAAGCCCAGTTCGACGCCTTGAAGCACAAAGATCAGCTCAAGAAACTGGGAATCAACCAGCCCTACCCAGCTATCTGGGAGGAGGTCCCTTTCCCTCCGAGATACAAACCCCAGACTATGGCTCTGTTCGAGGGAAAAACATCACCAAGTCAGTACATGAACTATTTCAGTATGATGACGGTGTTGCTACAAGGGAACGATGCCCTCCTCACTCGGGTGTTCAAAGGATGTCTCTCAGGAGTAGCCTATCAGTGGTACCGTAGCTTGGCGGACAACTGCATTACCTCCTTCGAGGACTTCAAAGCTCTGTTCTTCACACGATTCTACGAGGGAGGAATGGACATGTCTATGTCCTCTCTCATCGAAGTCAAACAGAAGAAAAAAGAGGACGTTCGCATCTTCATCGAACGCTTTCGTCAGGCCACCTTACAGATGCCTCCAGGAGTTCCAGACTCTGCGTTGGTGGATATTTGCAGGAAAAATCTCCTTCCCGTGGTCTCGGTTTTCACAGGACCATATCAGTTCCATGATTGGCCCTCGTTCATCATCTCGGCAGTAGCCGCCGAAGACAACAGTCGCAAGGCGTGCGACAATGGCATCATGATCTCCGCCTCTGACAGAGGCAAGAGGTCATCTCCTAGCAGCGACCATCCTCGTGGTCCCAAAGGGAAAGAAGCCCTGGCAATTAACACGGCCAGACCAAAGATTGCGGCAACCACGCAAGCAAAACCCGGGACTTCTAGGCCCGTCGAAGTCTACTCTTTCGACGACGACGATATCCCAAGTATCTTTGAATGTCTCGTCAAAAGTGGCAAGATCACCCTCCCAGAGCTAAGGCGGCCCTAGGAGGTTGGCAATACCGACGACCCCAAATACTGCGTCTTCCACAGATACGTACACCACCCGACAAAGGCGTGCTATGTATTAAAACGGAAGATCCAGGGATTAATTGATGCTAAGGCCATCACTCTGCACAGCACCGAGAAGACGGTCACAGCCAACATGATCTCTCTGCAGTTTGGCAATCTGCCTCCCCAAAAGGTCCCTAATGGTGTTGCACCTATCTCCAGGGCAACGATGAACATCGTTAACCTCCCCCCTGCTAGGGGTCAAAATCACAACCTGGTGCCCCTAACTACCCGACAGGGCGAGATTATGTGGGTTCACCCAGATTTGGTGTCAGAGCTTGAGAAGGAGACCAAGGCAACCAAGCCTACCTCCAAGAAGAGTCCCAAATACAGATCATGCCACATGGTCACAACTTCTTCTGCATCAGACGAAGACGAGGTACTTGTCGCAACCCGTTCAGCGAGGGCCTACCTCGACGACAACGGAGCAAATTAGGAAGGCGTGCCGGCTGACGCTCCAGCTACCAAACCTTCAGAGCAAGGTCCCGTCGTGCCAAACGTCAGCCCTGCGAAACCTACTCCGGCGGAAAAGGGAAAGCAGAAAGAAGTATGCTTCGACAAACCTGTGAAAAACATTCCAAGCAAAGGTTTAGAGAAGCCATACAAATTTGACATCCTGGCCCAACTAGCCAATACGTCGGCCAGGTTGTCCATCTTTGAGCTACTCAGGCTCTCCCCTGACACTCGTCTAGCCTTGAGTGAAGCACTGATACAGGCAGAGGCGTACTTGACCCAGCTCAAGTCCCCCGACGAGGAACCAGTGGCATGTCCTCAGTGCCACAGCGTAATGGAGGTGGTCCCAAATATCACTTTCACTCAAGACGACATGCTGTTAAAACATAACAGACATGACAGGCCCCTCTATTACACCGGGTACGTCGGTTCCATAGAAGTCGACCGGATTCACATAGATCCGGGATCGTCGATCAGTATCATCCCTCACGGTCTGCTCAGTCCACTGAGAATTCCTACCAGCGAACTGGCTTACACTACCACTACAATCGTGGGTTTCAACGCTGGAAAAAGTAAGCCATTGGGAAAAATTTGCTTGAGAATCCAGATCGACAACCTTAGATCGGTGGCCACATGTTACGTCATCGATTCAGAGGTGTCCTACAATATTTTGCTAGGAAGACCGTGGATTCACGACCACAACATCGTTCCTTCAATCCTACATCAATGCCTTAAATATGTAGACGCACAAGGAACAGTACAAACGGAGGTAGCTGACCTAAACCCGTTCAAAGGAATAGAGTCATACTACTCCGATGCCGTGTTGTACTCCCAGGACCATGTGGGAGAAGGGTCGGGCGAGGCAAAGGAGGAATCCCACCGGGAGCCAGGAGAGCCCTCTGCCACACTGCCGCTGTCCATCAAAGTGAAAGGACGAACCACTCGTCCGAAAGCCATAGAACCTTTGGCTATCCACCTGGGCAAGACTAAGACAGGAGAAAGGGGTGATCCTCTGGTGATCACTTTGAACCGAAAGCCTCCACCCTTGGTCATCAACCTTCGACGCAACAGACAGTCAACTGATGTAAAGGCGACCAGGAGTGGAGTTCCAGATGATAATAAACATTCTCTTTTCCAGTATACTTATGCTCGAGTTCCAAAACAGGGACCCACTCCACATGACGAGGTAGAACCCATAGCACAAAAATTCTTGAAAGCTATAAGCTCCTACCGCCCGTATGTCTGGGAAGTAGCGTCGTCATCCAACGTCGTCACGACATATGGGCCACATGAGGATTCTATCTTTATCGTCCCGCCTACCTGCAGCAGTCAGCGTTCAATAGTCTTCGGCCGCATGCGCAATCAACCGACTGTCCAAGAAGATCCTTTCGATAACGATACCGGGAAAATACAGATTCACCGTTATAGCCCGCAAGCGCTAAGGATCATGCAAAACATGGGTTACGACTTAAAACGGAAGCCAGGCCTCAACTACGGAAGAGGCAGACGAACGCCACCGTGCGGCAACCCCCGCAATCAACAAACTCGTCTCGGGTTAGGGTATGCCGCCTCCCTCGAGACTTCCGAGCCAGATGAGGACCCCTTTTCCTCTTCCCAGAACAGCTCGTCGCCCTCCAACTCGCCAGATGCTCTCGAACAAGCACTATCAGTGAATATGGTGATGATAAATCCCTCAGAAGCCGAGGAGCAGGATACGGAGCCGTTCGAGAATGACCCCTGGGCTCAACAAATGGATACGCAGTGGGAATTCCGCTTCGAGCAGAGAGAACCTCCCACCAAGGATGAAGTCATCCAAATCAATGTTGGGGGTGAACTCTCACCAAGGCCAATATTTGTCAATAACAATCTTCCCCCAGCTGAAAGGGAAGAAGTTATACAGCTGGTAAAAGAATATATTGACGTCTTTGCGTGGGATTATGAGGACATGCCAGGCCTAGACCCGAAGGTAGCTACTCATAAGCTCAATATATTGACCGATTCGAAGCCGGTAAAGCAGCACCAACGTCGATTCCGCCCAGATATGATGGATGCCATCGAGGCTGAAGTCAAGAAGTTGATAACCTCATGTTTCATCCGGAAGGAACAACATCCCGACTGGGTCGCCAACATTGTCCCAATCATGAAGAAAAATGGGAAGGTACGTATCTGCATCGACTACCGAGATCTAAATGCGGCCTGCCCCAAAGATGAATTCCCTCTTCCCATCACGGACATCATGATCGACAACACCTGCGGCTTCGAACGCATGTCTTTCATGGACGGGTTCTCAGGATACAATCAGATCAAGATGCATCCTGAAGACGAGAAGGACACTGCCTTCTGGACGCCACTGGGGGTATGTTGCTATACGGTCATGCCCTTCGGATTAAAGAACGCCGGGGCTACATACCAACGGGCTATGAGTAACATATTCTGTGAGCATTTACGCAAAATAGTGGAATGTTATGTAGACGACATAGCTGTCAAAAGCCGCCTCAAAGGTGATCACATTCGAGACCTGAGGGCGGTATTCGAGTTAATACGCCAGCATCAACTCAAGATGAACCCTACAAAGTCCTTTCTGGGTGTATCCAGTGGCAAATTCCTGGGATTTGTCATTACCACCAAGGGCATCGAAGTAGACCCTGACAAAGTCCAAGCGATCGTGGCAATGCGACCGCCCCGTAATCTGAGGGAACTCAGGGGGTTCCAAGGGCGTCTGGCTTATATCCGACGATTCATATCCAACCTATCGGGGAGATATCAGCCCTTCTCTCATCTCATGAAGAAAGGTGTGTCCTTCATATGGGACGAAACCTGTCAGCAAGCGTTCGGGGATATCAAACGCTACCTAACCAGTCCGCCAGTCCTGGTGCCTTCCGTCATGGGAAAACCGTTCTTGCTGTACGTTCGGGCAATGGATCATTCGCTAGGAGCTCTCCTCGCACAGAAAAATGATGCGGGTCATGAACAGGCTATCAACTACCTCAACAGGATGATGGTCGGGGCCGAACACCGGTACAACCCAGTGGAGAAGGAATGCTTGGCTCGGATGTTCGCTGTCCAGAAAACGCGGCACTATGTCACCGGCCAGACTATTCATATCATCTCCAGGATTAACCCTCTCCGAGTGCTGATGAGCAAGCCAAGTGCCCTTAACTCCCGACTCGCAACTTGGGCGATGCTGCTAACACCATATGACATGGTATACATCCCACAGAAGTCCATCAAAGGCCAAGCACTGGCCGACTTCCTGGCGGCTCATCCGATCCCGGAGACCTCCAAACTATACGAAGACATCCCTGACGAAGTTGCAGAATGTAATTTCGCAAGAAAAAGTGACGTATGACAACTATTCTTCGATGGCGCCTCCAGAACCGGTCCTAAGGGGAACGTCGTTTCAGGAGTGGGAGTCGTCCTAGTTACCCCTGATCAGCTCATCATCTACCGGGCATACTCTCTTAGCGAGCCCTGCTCCAACAAGGTGGCGGAATACAACGCTCTACTAATCGGGCTCCAAGTTGCTAAAGAGCGGGGGGTAGAATCCCTGGAAGCTTTCGGTGATTCTCTACTCATTGTCAATCAAGTCAGGGGAATATACGAAGTCCGTAATCCAGACCTCATCCCCTATCACCGGGCGACAATCGAGATAGCCATGACGTTCAAAGGATTCTTCCTAGAGCACGTACCTCAATCTCAGAATCTGGAAGCTGATGCCCTGGCCAGCCTAGCTGCAGACTTAGCTACTCCTATAAGAAGGCAAGATTCGGTAATCCTTCTTAACAGAGATTTATTCTGTGTGAAGAACAGCTGTCACATAGAACGCAGCTATGCTGTAAACACCGATCCTCCTACAAGAGATTGGACAAGTCCCTTCATAGATTTCGTGGCATACGGAATCTTACCAGAGGACCCCAAGGAAGCAGTATCCGTCAAGAGACGATCGTTACGCTTCTACTTCGATGCATCTTCACAATACCTGTATCGCCGGACCTACGACGGACTGCTGTTGAGGTGTCTCTCTGGCGCCGAAGCACAGCAGATTATCCGTGAATCTCACGACGGCGTATGCGGAGCGCATCAACCCGGGCCTAAGCTACAGGATCGCATCAGGAGAATGGGCTATTACTGGCCTACTATGATCACAGATGCAATACAATATGCAAAGCATTGCAGAGCCTGTCAGGTTCATGCAGACTTCATACATCAACCGTCGGAACATCTACATCCTACGGTCGCATCCTGGCCTTTCGAAGCATGGAAAATGGACATCATCGGTCCTATTCACCCGTCTTCTTCCAGGGGTCACCAGTTCATACTGGCCATCACGGATTACTTTTCCAAATGGGCCAAAGCAATCCCTCTCACTGAGGTAAAGGCGTCCAACGTAATCAGCTTCATCAAACATCACGTCATCTATCGCTTCGGGGTAGGAGGATAATTCACGACAATGGGCCCCAGTTTATCAGCCAAGCGTTTCATCGGTTTTGCGATAAAAACCGGATACACAATATTGCCTCTACGGCGTACTATCCAGCTGCTAATGGTCTGGCGGAAGCTTTCAACAAAACCATTATCAAACTCTTGAAGAAGTTCGTCTCTTCAGATAAGAGAGACTGGAATGAGAAGCTGGGCGAATGCCTCTGGGCATACCGCATGACGGTACGAACGCCGACAGGTTGTACCCCATTCTCACTGGTCTACGGGAGCGAAGCAGTTCTTCCCATTGAAATCCAGATCCCGTCGCTCAGAATAGCCGTGGCTAATGAGCTGACTCAAGAAAAGAATGACCTTTTAAGGCTTCAGGAGCTAGAAGGATTAGACGAGAAGCGCCTCCAAGCTCAATAGCGCATCGCGCTCTACCAAGCGCGCATTTCCAGGGCTTTCAACCATAAAGTAAAGGAAAGGGTGTTCAAGGTCGGCGAGCTAGTTCTAGCCGTAAGAAGGCCGATGATTTTAACTCACAGAAGTAAAGGCAAATTCCAGTCCAAGTGGGAAGGCCCTTATGTGATCGAGACAACGTTCTCGAACGACGCCTACATGATAGCCCAGCCTAACGGGGACATATTAATGGCTCCCATCAACGGCAAATTCCTGAAAAGATACTACGCTTGATTCCCCCCTGCTCGGGCGGAATATAGCGAGAATCTCAATTCTGACAAAACTACTCCGAAAAAAAGAAACTAGTTAGGTCATATCCTATCATGTCTGTACGACCTCTGAATAGATATATCCTGCTAAAGAGGTTTATCGAGAGTATATCAGGTCCATACTACCTCTGATATCTCTCTCACCTAAAAAACTGTCATTTACATTCCGAAATGACGGGTCCACAACAGTCAGAAAAGAGCCGCTCCCAGAAGGAGGCGGAATTACATAGGGAGAGATACATCAAGATGGCGGAGTAATCAGACCACGAATCTGCTGCTCCAGTGCAGCTATCCTCTCATTCCTAAGGGCCAAGGCATCGGCGCGAGCTCGCTCCAGCCGTGCCTCGGGGGTATGCGTAAGGGTCAGATTAGCCCTTGCCCGAAGACAGCCCGCACGGGCAGCTTCCGCACGGTCCAGATCCCGTCGCGCTTCACTCAGTCGACCAGTCGCTACCTCTAAACCTGCCAACGACTGGGAAGCCCACTCCTCTGCCCGAGCAAGTTTTTCCCTCAGCTTGGAGGCTCTCGCTGCATTCCCTTCATGCTCGGATCGATACTTCGTCTCAACAGCAAGAGCTTCTTCCACAACAGCTTTTCTCCTATCCATCTCCAGCTTATGCTTCTGGATAGAGTTGTCTAGGCTTTCAAGCTTTGTAGCGAACCGCTCAGCCATAAGGTTGTATCGAGCCTGGACATCAGCATCAAGGCCGCCCTCAGCCCGCTGCAAATATTCGTTAATGGGTTGCTCTAAACCATTAACCACCGCCTCCAGAGCATCAGCTACTCCAGGATTGCCAAGCCCCCTGACAACCTCGATCGAAAGCTGAGAAGTCTTCTTCAGGAGCTCGAAGTCAAGATTCTTCGCCAACACCATCGGTATCATCGTTTTTAAACCGGTGTAGACAAGGCTGGTATGCTGCTCGGTCAACGCGACTAAACCCGACCGGACGCCCGGAGTGGCCGCGATGCTAGTAACTCCCTCTCCAGGGACAATTGCAGACGAGGTAGCCACCGCAGCCGCGTCGACGGGTGGCACGGCTGAAAAAGATGAGGTCACGATAACAGGTTCGTCCCCCTCCTGAGACGACGAAACCTCTCCAGGCGAGCTGGCCTCCGAAGACACTTCTGCCTCGGAGTTAGGCGCCTCCGCGTCATCGCCAGGAGCCGGAGCAGAGCCAGAAGGCGCTTCAACGCCGTACTCCCCGTGGACGTCATCCCCTGAAAAGAGGACAAGAAAGCAAAATGTCAACACAATGGTAATCTTCCTAGGAGGAGACAAAAAAAAACGACATTTACCCGGAGCCAACGGCATATACGACGCGCCTGCAGCCGATGTGGCTAAACCACGCCTTAATGACGCGATACGAACTGTCATACCTGGAGAAGGAGGTGGGCCGACCGACATCGCCAAAAGTTCGGTCAAGCCTTCCCCAAGACGCGGTCGAGGTTCGTCAGTCGGGGTCTCGCTAGGCGCGCTCGCTGACACAGAAGCAACTTCCCCCACTGCCGACCTCGGGAAAGATTCTTCCATCTGCAGCGGCCACATAGGCAATCCTGCTCCGCTGCTTGAAGCAGCCGCAGTGACAGCAACCTCTAGAGAGGACTCTCCGGCACCACCAGCCAGAACCATAGAAGGTCCCTCTCTAAAAGGCGAGGAACCTCCAGCCAAAGAATCATCCCTGATACGGGGAGATGCCGGCTCACTCACGGGAGCCTCAATACCAGGAATGCGGAGAGGACGAGCAACCGTCTTCTTCCTCCTCTTACGAAGGGAAGCTTCCTTCGGAGCAGTAGCCCGTCGCTTCCCAGAAGAGACTACCAAAGCCCCTGTCGGCGGAGGCACTGCACACCTCGGCAACGGCACCAGAGGCTCATCCGGAGTACCAGACTCCTCACCCTTGTCAGAAGAAACCGAGGGGACTTCGACCCTTCCCCCAGGCTTGGCAGAAGGCACTATGAAGCTTCCACGCCTCTCAAAATCACGATGGAAGGTGTTAATCGCCACATAAAACTGTGCGTAAGAGTGAAGGATGCGCAGCTCCGTGGAGGTTGTAGCGACCGGCACGATAAAAATTGCCCCTGTGCAACCCATGATAAAATATCGCCACCCTTTAGCTCCATCAATGAGTCCGCCCCTTGGCCTGAAGCTGGTGACGGCGTTACCCACGTGCAACTGATCGTACCCGAACTGCCTGGCAAATCGACTAGGCAAGTAGGGCTCGAAGAAGCAATAGTCTTCGCTCCTATACAGCAGATGGGATGGTCTAATGCAGACCAACCAGTTAAAAGCTTCCGGAGAAAGATCGGTCTTCTCTCCACCTGAATCCTCAAGCCACACCC
This sequence comes from Iris macrosiphon, assembly GCA_036927795.1. Lineage (NCBI taxonomy): Eukaryota > Viridiplantae > Streptophyta > Magnoliopsida > Asparagales > Iridaceae > Iris > Iris macrosiphon. The sequence goes on from JAYESA010000004.1 coordinate 42,840,462, forward strand.
CGGATTGGTTGCGATGTACCGGATGGGGAGTACAGAGGATCTTCCAGCCATGGCTGAGGTTCAACACTAACCGACAGTCCAAAACTGTATTCACATTCCAGGTAGAATCCCTGTAATTCAGCAGGAATATACCCCCCGAGCTGCTACCGGAACCAGGAGACATCACCCGGGGATTGTGGAGAATTAACCATCCCATCAGATACAGGTATGGTAATTCCACCCTGGGAAAACTTTCACACCGAGCTTCATCGACGAGCAACCCATCAGTCATGGCCCTCAGGCCAGCCTGAATACGGCACACCATGGCAGGAAGCAAGCCCAGTCTTGCCCCAAACACCAGACGCACTGCGGGCCACAGGATGTTCCGGTGAATACGATCCGCGGATGCGATACCGGGCACTACCACTCGACGCAGCCATATGGAGAGAAAACCAGCCAGCTGGGCTTCCTTAGACAGAGGCTTGCGACAACGCCTCAAATAACTGTGGGCCTTGGTACCTTCGGGGTATTTACCTACCCCCTCAACGAGAATCTGATCGGGAGCCTTGGCATCTTCCATAAGAGCCTCAACAACCTGGGCACTGAGGACGCCCAAGCAGTTCACAGGCTCATTCTTGCCCCCTGAGGCTTTCTCCGACTTGGCGGCCCTATCCCGATGGAAGAAGAGGTAGGACATCCACTTGGTGGTGTGGGCCAAATCAGAGGGCTCGTCATAAAAAGCGGTGCACGCGAAGTACTGACACATCAGCTCCTGATATACTTCCGTCACCCGAGGGTCCAAATCCCCCAACTCCCGGTTGGTGGGGACGTACTCTTCATATGGGGTATCCCCCATCGGCAGTCTCGAGACAACTGCCATCTCATGGAGGGCCAATCCCAACTCCCCCAGTGGAGTGGCGAAGGTCCCGGTGAGCGGAATGTACCGTTCCATCAGTGCCAAGAACAAATTAGCATTGGGAGGCAGCCCGACACTTGTCGCACTCACGGCGGCATATAGTCCAATGTCCTCCAGCTCTCTTCGGAAGTGCGACAAGGCCCAATCAACTAGGCATCTCCATCGGGAGTTCGTTGGGGCGATCCACCCGTTGCACCGAGGATTCTCCTTGGGATATACCCCACCTCGACCCATGAAGTCGTTGCAGAAGGTCGGCAGCTGGACAGGCTGGATCACCAAGCTAACTTCACTCGGGATACTACCCGGGCACAGCCCCCGGAACAGCGTCACAACGCCGGAAGGGCGACTGACAAATGACCCCTGGTCAGCTCCTTTCAGATGAAAGATCTTCCCCGACTTCCCGTGAAGATCAGGAGTCAGCTTCCACGACATCTTCCTAGGATGTGTCGCATGGGAGAAAGCCGAGATAGGATAATCCCTCGGCATCGTCGGCAGATACAAGACCAAATTCCCGGCAGGGAAGACCCAAGGCTCCCTCTTGGGCTTCGTCTGGGACTGTTTATCGATCATGTCCCCAAAGAGGAAAGCCGGCTTTATGTACTGCTCCCCGTCTACATGTGTCAAGGGTTCGCCATTGATCATGCTCAACAGCATTCGCTCACCCTGGGCCGATATCAGAAACTCCCTTCCCTCAGGATACTGGGGTCCAGAGATGGGAAATGCCACATAGGACAGATCCTCCAGGTAGTTCGATTGCAGCATCCCGGTAGCGGAGCCCATCACCTCGGCCAGCGGAGACTCACCCAAATCAACTGCAAAGGTACAAGGAAGATAGGTCATTACAAATCCTGCACAAGTGCGGACCAAAGAAACGACAGTCTGTGCTTTACGTCGAAATTGTGCAAATTCGGCCTTTATACGCCGGAAGTCTCCTCCACAAGCGTAAAATTCAAATTTTACGACATACCCCAATTTTTGTTAGCCAGAGCTTTTACGCTCAGAACTACGAAAATATGGAGTTTCTACGCTGGCACATTAGAAATGTGGGCGTAAAAGATGAAAACGTCTCCGTGCATCATCTTCCTCAAAAGAGGCTATCAGCACAGAGGACGACCTAGCGCGGTCACGTTCAACGTGTGCGAAAAAATTTTTGTCGTTTGTGTCATCCCAAAAAGCTCTACCTCTAAAGCTGGGTGCGCTGCTCGTCGGCGGGATACTCCTCTCAGAAGGAGGTTCACCTTGCCCGACCGAAGATTCTCTTGCCGGTACCGGAGAATGAGAAGAAGAACCTACGCTCTTTCCCTTAGCGGAGGGAGTTTGTTTCGGCGCCATTTCTGAGGACTCGAAGTTCTCGGAGAAGGAACGAAGGAAAACTCGAACAGTCGAAAGCTCTCTTTCGTAGAAGACAGATAAACAGTTTTTCTCTCAAAAGCTTGGGGTATATATACAGTCCGAGTCGACTCCTCGAATCCTCGGACTAACCCCTCGAGACCCCAACCGGATCTCGCAATTAAGAGTTGGTTATGATTGGATGCTACGTCAGCCCACTACCCTCGAAAGACGGATAGTCAGCGAATTCGAAATATTTTTTCGCGCAAGACGGTTCAGCGGGTTCTACGCTAAAGGAGCTTTCTACGCTCGACAGCAACGGATCTACGGTTTTACGCTCGCAAACTACAAGTCTATGGTTGTACGCCCGGATGCCTTTGTGCTCGGTAGCTTTAATGCTCGAGAGGCCACAAACCTACGACTTTACGCTCAGCAGATACCAAATCGACGATCTCACGCTCGGTGGCGCTCAGTTTACGCTCAGAAGCAACAGATTCGCAAACCTCACGCTCGAAGAAATTTTCTTTTCAGGAGCTAAAAATCAAACAGTTCTACGCTGTAAACTCCCTCACCAAAAATAGGTATTTTGTGTATATTTTATATTATTATATTTATTATAGATGTTGAATTTATTTAGAGTATTCTCTTATTTAATTAGAAAATAAATTTTTAGTATATTTACTTATATAAATATTTATTTAGAATTATTTTTAGGCTATTTTAGATTATTGAGATTTTTCCATAATTTTTAGTTAATTAAAAACTAGTAACACTAATTTTCTAGGACTTTGAAGAATTTATTTTATGTTCAAACTTAATTAAAAATATTCTAAAATTTTATTTTAGGTTCTAAATAGTCAAATATATTTTCTAGAATTTTCTGGGAATTTTCTGAATACTTTTAGTATTTATTGGGAGTTATTTAGACTAATAACTAATTTTTAGGATTTGTAAAATTTATTGTGCAAGCCCAGGAATATAGAATGGACCCACATTATTTTCTAGGATTTATAATATTATTATATATTTTCTGGAATTATTTCAGAATTTTTGGAATAATGTTAGTATTTATTTTTAGTTAAATGGATAAACTAATGTTTAGAGCTTCTCCTAATTATAGTAGTAAACTTATGAATATAAAATTGTCCCAAATATTTTTCTAGGATTTATAGGTTCAAAATATATTTTATTTAATTTTTTCACATTTTTATGATTATTTTTAATATTTATTTGGAGTTATTTAGATTTAAAATGACTTAAATAATGTTTTGATAAAGGCAAATCAAAAATAAATAATATAACAAAAACCATCCAATCAGATTCTGACACATGTCAGCCTATAAATATCTATTCAGCCGCAGGTACATCCATATATATATATTATTATAACCCTAATTATCCCATTATTTTAGAGAGAGAGATTTTGGAGAATTGCCATCTAGGGTTCCTTCATCTTCCACAAGCCATTGCGCATAGCTCCGGACTCCAAACGAGGCCTAGTTTCTTCCGTTAGAAAGATATTGAGGTTAGATTTCTGATTATATAATTTATTTTACGAAATTATGAGTATTAAATTCTGGAAAATTCGTAGAACATAGCATGTCCGAAAATAGACGTGTTTCAATATTTTCGCGATTCCGGGAGAACCAGGAATCAGAATCATGAACCGTTTAAAGTTTCGGAAAGCTAATGTCGAGATCATTGACATATGTTTTTCCCAGAATTTAATTCGAAGTATTTATATACTGTTAATTCTGTGGAACTTCTAGGTTAGAATTTAACCATCGGTGCACAATACAAAATTTGTATGTGCCATAATTCCCAAACGAATTTGAATTCCGACGAGCCGTAAATTCCAACATATTTTTGACGCTGAAATCTACAGGAAATCATGCATGAAAGTTGATTTTGTGTCGGTTGACTTTTCGGTCAACAAATCGCCTCGATTTGCGTGTCATGAGTCTCGAGTTGATAAAATTCAGTTTCTTTGGACAAAATTTAGGAATTAACATATAAATCAGAATAATAAGATTAAAATAGAATTTTGGAGTAATTATTCCAGAATTAAATAAATTAAAATAAATTATCTTTTGACGTGATAAATTTGTAATACATAGGCTATTTGGACTGTGACTTGGACTCTGATTCATACCAGCAGCCGGACCCCAGGCAAGATACCTTGCCAAATTGTTTACAGTATTTTGCATGCTTAATATATTTCTGTATATTTATTTCATTTCTGTTTATTTATTGCATATGTAGTTCCTTTCAGTCATTACTATATATTAGATATGTTGACACACACTTGACACTTAGTATCATAGAGGACAATTATTAGGCGTATGGGCTTTTAACCACTCTGGTAAACCGTAGTATATAGCTCGCACTACGGAAGTGTGTCGCGCTGGTCGCTACCCCCGCGGTATGTCAATTTCTGGAGTCTCGCTGGTCGCTACCCCCGCGGTATGTCGATTTCTGATGTCCATTGACGGGTGTGTGAGTTGTGAGGTAGATCGAGTAGCCTACCCTTGCCCATACGTCGAAAAGTTGTCCTCATTTGCATTCATATAGATGGTCTTGTACAGCGTACTTATTTATTTTCAAATAATATGCATGTTTACTGTATTCAAATTGGCTCGTATTTTCTGTATCTTGTTACGTCCCTCTGAGGACCTGGTCCTCTGCCAGGTGTATCTGTTCTTAAGTAATTGCAGGAGCGCAGATTTGGATGATTACTTGTGTTGCGAGGATGTCTTCTCTTCGAGGCCATGGTCGTTAGTTGGTATTCCTATATTGTATTTGTTGTGTTATACTTTTCCATTCGAGTTGGTAGTGGATTTGTTTCCATCCAACTATCATCCTTAGATATTTATGTTGAGATCTAGTTATATAGATGCTGGTTATTATTTATATCTGATTTTCGCGGATGAGATTTAGATTATACCCTGTGACTTGTGATATATTTTATACCACTTGTGGATTGATATTCATATTACAGCGTACGTGTAGATTTTGGTTTCCATATATTGGAGTTGCCATATCCATGCGGCTGGCATGCTTACGTGTTTCTAGTCCTATGTACTTTTGGGACTGGGGCGTGACATGTTTTTGTGGTGGCCCATGCAGGTCGAGAGCATATTGTCTCGGTTACGTTACTGTACCGAACAAGCCTGTACCTAGGAATAGAGTATAGGATCTCATCCACAATTGACTATGATTCACTCTCCTTCTAAACCATTCTATCTGAATAATTGCATCATGCTTGATTCCTGTACTTCCCTAATAGCCCTGGAGTATAGCCTTCTCCTAGAACATAGGAACCTTGTTGTTAGAATGATAATTAGGGTAACACACCTACTGAAAATACAACTAGAGTATTGATACATCACTAAGTTAGAATATCTAGTGAGCCCTAGCATTCATTATCTATAGATTGGTTCACCATTATCCCTTGTTATAATTAGGGAGGACTTAAGAGTGGTGTAGACACTACTAGAGTTAATTAGAAATTTAACCATAATTGTTTGACCCTAGTATTGAGGGACCACTAGAAATCCAAGGTCGAATATTAGGACCAACCCTAACTTTTATAGTGAGATAGTATTATAGAACTATACATTTAGATTCTTGTCTTGATATTAGCAGACAGTACTCTAAGAAGCCAAGATGAATAAAATAATATTTTTCTAGATCATACTCCGAACACAGAGGTTAGTAAACCCCCTTCCCCTTAGAAAATCATGATATTATCTAGAGTCTTTCTATTTAAATTCAATTTTGTTCCTCTGAAAATTTAGCACTCGCTATTTGTGCGGCGACTGATTATGCTTTTCCTTCTTTTCTCTCAACTCGTGCCACCTAACTCTTCCATTCTTAATGTTAACACTTGTTCTATAAGCACTATGATTAAGACATAAGATGACCATTACCTATGGAGGTTTATAATAGGATACTCTAATAAGTACCAAGACCCTTGCTCGTAGACCTTAACAGGAGTTTCTACTGTATCCTTGATACGGTACAGTATTAGTTAATTCTTTTAAGTTGGGTAGTATACCTCATAACATAGTATCACATAGTCCTATTGACCCATTAAAGTAGTGTAATGGAATGACACCAACTATAGACTTGCATAAAAAGATAGTATTTATTCAGACAGTAGAACTTAGAGGTCCATACCCCTATTTGGTCGACTAGCGACATAGACAAGGAGTCTTTTATTATTGTTGCTTAGTTGTTTTGTTTTGTGAACTTGAATTAATTTGTACCTCCTTTCATCATCATCTAGCGTACTTATATTTGCTGCACTACCTTGACTTATGCTGCTATTATAGCCTAGTTTTGCAAGCTTACTCTTTTATCGAGCTTGATCATGAGATATGTATTATTGGGGACGCCTACTAATACATTTCAGAATTAGTGTATTAAGGTCTAGCTAACCTTAGTGCGCTTGATTCGTCCTTCGTAATACTACTTTACGTGGATTGAGATATGTAGTGATTGGTAGACGAATATACTTGCCCTAGTCATGTCTGAGCGTATCGTATCGGCTACATAACTGTACTAATACGAGCATGTGAATAGGAATTACCAAAATAGGATTTCAATCCACAACTACTTTAACAATTCCCATTTGAATTCTTTAAACGCCTTGATCCCGATACTTCTATTCTATTACCTCGCCCTTGAACTCTTTATTATTGATCTCCGTCTTCCCTTATTTCGGAAAGACGAAATCTCGTGCTTGGTATAAGTTTGATACACAGAGAGTACTAGATATACCCCATAGGCCGATCACATACTTGAGGATTATTCTTTCGTAATTAAGGACATATCACATATGATATAATCGGCGTTGAAGTTTTGAGGATTGAATGACATCAGTAAATAAATTAAGGAATATTTTTCTTAAAGTATATAGCCTTCTGTGATAGATGGGTAAATTCTAAGTTAGGTAGCAGTGCATTGGCAACTCGAGAGGAATTTCTTTTAGATTGTGATCGAATAAGATTAGATTGGGAGAGGTTCAAGCCATTTTAATTTTGAGAATTTTAGAAGAATGACTAAGATGATGAGGATTAATAAATTTTAAAAATCTTGATATTGAGGACCCAATATTTATACCTTAAGTACATAATTTAAATTTTTGAGTATTAAAGGTAAAATCATCAATTTGAATTTGAAGGATAAATATATAATTTCAGACTTGAACATTGGTGGACTGCATTTAAATTATTTTTTAATTTGATGATTTAAATTAAGAATTAAAATTTGATGGTTGGACTACCTATTTGAAATATTGAGGATGTGAATGGAATTTAAAAAGTTGAAGAATACAAAAAAAAAATTTATAAGTGAAAATAGGAATAATATTGGACTCGAGTTACTTCTAGAGGAGATTATGATAGTTGGAGATCGTGAGGTAAAATTTGATATGGGTTATTTAAATCTTGAAGATATTATATGGATTCAATTTAAATTTGGATATTGATGATTTGGAAAAGTGAGAAGAGATTACAATAGGTTGAATTTTGATTTGAACAATAATTATCTTAATTTGAAGTGATCGCGATAGATTTGAATAGATTTTGTTATTCAAATTTTTGGAAGAGATTGCGATTGACGTACCTTACGTACGAATGTGAACGATTTAACAAATTATGCCTTATTTTAATTTTGAGGACGAAATTGTTTTAAGTTGGGTAGATTGTAAACTCCCTCACCAAAAATAGGTATTTTGTGTATATTTTATATTATTATATTTATTATAGATGTTGAATTTATTTAGAGTATTCTTTTATTTAATTAGAAAATAAATTTTTAGTATATTTACTTATATAAATATTTATTTAGAATTATTTTTAGGCTATTTTAGATTATTGAGATTTTTTCATAATTTTTAGTTAATTAAAAACTAGTAACACTAATTTTCTAGGACTTTGAAGAATTTATTTTATGTTCAAACTTAATTAAAAATATTCCAAAATTTTATTTTAGGTTCTAAATAGTCAAATATATTTTCTAGAATTTTCTCGAAATTTTCTGAATACTTTTAGTATTTATTGGGAGTTATTTAGACTAATAACTAATTTTTAGGACTTGTAGAATTTATTGTGCAAGCCCAGGAATATAGAATGGACCCACGTTATTTTTTAGGGTTTATAATATTATTATATATTTTTTGGAATTATTTCAGAATTTTTGGAATAATGTTAGTATTTATTTTTAGTTAAATGGATAAACTAATGTTTAGAGCTTCTCCTAATTATAGTAGTAAACTTATGAATATAAAATTGTCCCAAATATTTTTCTAGGATTTATAGGTTCAAAATATATTTTATGTAATTTTTCCACATTTTTATGATTATTTTTAATATTTATTTGGAGTTATTTAGATTTAAAATGACTTAAATAATGTTTTGATAAAGGCAAATCAAAAACAAATAATATAACAAAAACCATCCAATCAGATTCTGACACGTGTCAGCCTATAAATATCTATTCAGCCGCAGGTACATCCATACATATATATTATTATAACCCTAATTATCCCATTATTTTAGAGAGAGATTTTGGAGAATTGCCATCTAGGGTTCCTTCATCTTCCACAAGCCATTGCGCATAGCTCCGGACTCCAAACGAGGCCTAGTTTCTTCCGTTAGAAAGATATTGAGGTTAGATTTCTGATTATATAATTTATTTTACGAAATTATGAGTATTAAATTCTGGAAAATTCGTAGAACACAGCATGTCCGAAAATAGACGTGTTTCAATATTTTCGCGATTCCGGGAGAACCAGGAATCAGAATCATGAACCGTTTAAAGTTTCGGAAAGCTAATGTCGAGATCATTGACATATGTTTTTCTCAGAATTTAATTTGAAGTATTTATATACTGTTAATTCTGTAGAACTTCTAGGTTAGAATTTAACCATCGGTGCACAATACAAAATTTGTATGTGCCATAATTTCCAAACGAATTTGAATTCCGACGAGCCGTAAATTCCAACATATTTTTGACGCTGAAATCTACAGAAAATCATGCATGAAAGTTGAGTTTGTGTCATTGACTTTTCGGTCAACAAATCGCCTCGATTTGCGTGTCATGAGTCTCGAGTTGATAAAATTCAGTTTCTTTGGACAAAATTTAGGAATTAACATATAAATCAGAATAATAAGATTAAAATAGGATTTTAGAGTAATTATTCCAGAATTAAATAAATTAAAATAAATTATCTTTTGACGTGATAAATTTGTAATACATAGGCTATTTGGACTGTGACTTGGACTCTAATTCATACCAGCAGCCGGACCCCAGGCAAGATACCTTGCCAAATTGTTTACAGTATTTTGCATGCTTAATATATTTCTGTATATTTATTTCATTTCTGTTTATTTATTGCATATGTAGTTCCTTTTAGTCATTACTATATATTAGATATGTTGACACACACTTGACACTTAGTATCATAGAGGACAATTATTAGGCGTATGGGCTTTTAACCACTCTGGTAAACCGTAGTATATAGCTCGCACTACGGGCGTGTGTCGCGCTGGTCGCTACCCCCGCGGTATGTCAATTTCTGGAGTCTCGCTGGTCGCTACCCCCGCGGTATGTCGATTTCTGATATCCATTGACGGGTGTGTGAGTTGTGAGGTAGATCGAGTAGCCTACCCTTGCCCATACGTCAAAAAGTTATCCTCATTTGCATTCATATAGATGGTCTTGTACAGCGTACTTATTTATTTTCAAATAATATGCATGTTTACTGTATTCAAATTGGCTCATATTTTCTGTATCTTGTTACGTCCCTCTGAGGACCTGGTCCTCTGCCAGGTGTATCTGTTCTTAAGTAATTGCAGGAGCGCAGATTTGGATGATTACTTGTGTTGCGAGGATGTCTTCTCTTCGAGGCCATGGTCGTTAGCTGGTATTCCTATATTGTATTTGTTGTGTTATACTTTTCCATTCGAGTTGGTAGTGGATTTGTTTCCATCCAACTATCATCCTTAGATATTTATGTTGAGATCTAGTTATATAGATGCTGGTTATTATTTATATCTGATTTTCGCGGATGAGATTTAGATTATACCCTGTGACTTGTGATACATTTTATACCACTTGTGGATTGATATTCATATTACAGCGTACGTGTAGATTTTGGTTTCCATATATTGGAGTTGCCATATCCATGCGGCTGGCATGCTTACGTGTTTCTAGTCCTATGTACTTTTGGGACTGGGGCGTGACATGTTTTTGTGGTGGCCCATGCAGGTCGAGAGCATATTGTCTCGGTTACGTTACTGTACCGAACAAGCCTGCACCTAGGAATAGAGTATAGGATCTCATCCACAATTGACTATGATTCACTCTCCTTCTAATCCATTCTATCTGAATAATTGCATCATGCTTGATTCCTGTACTTCCCTAATAGCCCTGGAGTATAGCCTTCTCCTAGAACATAGGAACCTTGTTGTTAGAATGATAATTAGGGTAACACACCTACTGAAAATACAACTAGAGTATTGATACATCACTAAGTTAGAATATCTAGTGAGCCCTAGCATTCATTATCTATAGATTGGTTCACCATTATCCCTTGATATAATTAGGGAGGACTTAAGAGTGGTGTAGACACTACTAGAGTTAATTAGAAATTTAACCATAATTGTTTGACCCTAGTATTGAGGGACCACTAGAAATCCAAGGTCGAATATTAGGACCAACCCTAACTTTTATAGTGAGATAGTATTATAGAACTATACATTTAGATTCTTGTCTTGATATTAGCAGACAGTACTCTAAGAAGCCAAGATGAATAAAATAATATTTTTCTAGATCATACTCCGAACACAGAGGTTAGTAAACCCCCTTCCCCTTAGAAAATCATGATATTATCTAGAGTCTTTCTATTTAAATTCAATTTTGTTCCTTTGAAAATTTAGCACTCGCTATTTGTGCGGCGACTGATTATGCTTTTCCTTCTTTTCTTTCAACTCGTGCCACCTAACTCTTCCATTCTTAATGTTAACACTTGTTCTATAAGCACTATGATTAAGACATAAGATGACCATTACCTATGGAGGTTTATAATAGGATACTCTAATAAGTACCAAGACCCTTGCTCGTAGACCTTAACAGGAGTTTCTACTGTATCCTTGATACGGTACAGTATTAGTTAATTCTTTTAAGTTGGGTAGTATACCTCATAACATAGTATCACATAGTCCTATTGACCCATTAAAGTAGTGTAATGGAATGACACCAACTATAGACTTGCATAAAAAGATAGTATTTATTCAGACAGTAGAACTTAGAGGTCCATACCCCTATTTGGTCGACTAGCGACATAGACAAGGAGTCTTTTATTATTGTTGCTTAGTTGTTTTGTTTTGTGAACTTGAATTAATTTGTACCTCCTTTCATCATCATCTAGCGTACTTATATTTGCTGCACTACCTTGACTTATGCTGCTATTATAGCCTAGTTTTGCAAGCTTACTCTTTTATCGAGCTTGATCATAAGATATGTATTATTGGGGACGCCTACTAATACATTTCAGAATCAGTGTATTAAGGTCTAGCTAACCTTAGTGCGCTTGATTCGCCCTTCGTAATACTACTTTACGTGGATTGAGATATGTAGTGATTGGTAGACGAATATACTTGCCCTAGTCATGTCTGAGCGTATCGTATCGGCTACATAACTGTACTAATACGAGCATGTGAATAGGAATTACCAAAATAGAATTTCAATCCACAACTACTTTAATAATTTCCATTTGAATTCTTTAAACGCCTTGATCCCGATACTTCTATTCTATTACCTCGCCCTTGAACTCTTTATTATTGATCTCCGTCTTCCCTTATTTCGGAAAGACGAAACCTCATGCTTGGTATAAGTTTGATACACAGAGAGTACTAGATATACCCCATAGGCCGATCACATACTTGAGGATTATTCTTTCGTAATTAAGGACATATCACATATGATATAATCGGCGTTGAAGTTTTGAGGATTGAATGACATCAGTAAATAAATTAAGAAATATTTTTCTTAAAGTATATAGCCTTCTGTGATAGATGGGTAAATTCTAAGTTGGGTAGCAGTGCATTGGCAACTCGAGAGGAATTTCTTTTAGATTGTGATCGAATAAGATTAGATTGGAAGAGGTTCAAGCCATTTTAATTTTGAGAATTTTAGAAGAATGACTAAGATGATGAGGATTAATAAATTTTAAAAATCTTGATATTGAGGACCCAATATTTATACCTTAAGTACATAATTTAAATTTTTGAGTATTAAAGGTAAAATTATCAATTTGAATTTGAAGGATAAATATATAATTTCAGACTTGAACATTGGTGGACTGCATTTAAATTATTTTTCAATTTGATGATTTAAATTAAGAATTAAAATTTGATGGTTGGACTACCTATTTGAAATATTGAGGATGTGAATGGAATTTAAAAAGTTGAAGAATACAAAAAAAAAAATTTATAAGTGAAAATAGGAATAATATTGGACTCGAGTTACTTCTAGAGGAGATTATGATAGTTGGAGATCGTGAGGTAAAATTTGATATGGGTTATTTAAATCTTGAAGATATTATATGGATTCAATTTAAATTTGGATATTGATGATTTGGAAAAGTGAGAAGAGATTACAATAGGTTGAATTTTGATTTGAACAATAATTATCTTAATTTTGAAGTGATCGCGATAGATTTGAATAGATTTTGTTATTCAAATTTTTGGAAGAGATTGCGATTGACGTACCTTACGTACGAATGTGAACGATTTAACAAATTATGCCTTATTTTAATTTCGAGGACGAAATTGTTTTAAGTTGGGTAGATTGTAAACTCCCTCACCAAAAATAGGTATTTTGTGTATATTTTATATTATTATATTTATTATAGATGTTGAATTTATTTAGAGTATTCTCTTATTTAATTAGAAAATAAATTTTTAGTATATTTACTTATATAAATATTTATTTAGAATTATTTTTAGGCTATTTTAGATTATTGAGATTTTTTTATAATTTTTAGTTAATTAAAAACTAGTAACACTAATTTTCTAGGACTTTGAAGAATTTATTTTATGTTCAAACTTAATTAAAAATATTCCAAAATTTTATTTTAGGTTCTAAATAGTCAAATATATTTTCTAGAATTTTCTGGAAATTTTCTGAATACTTTTAGTATTTATTGGGAGTTATTTAGACTAATAACTAATTTTTAGGACTTGTAGAATTTATTGTGCAAGCCCAGAAATATAGAATGGACCCACGTTATTTTCTAGGGTTTATAATATTATTATATATTTTCTGGAATTATTTCAGAATTTTTGGAATAATGTTAGTATTTATTTTTAGTTAAATGGATAAACTAATGTTTAGAGCTTCTCCTAATTATAGTAGTAAACTTATGAATATAAAATTGTCCCAAATATTTTTCTAGGATTTATAGGTTCAAAATATATTTTATGTAATTTTTCCACATTTTTATGATTATTTTTAATATTTATTTGGAGTTATTTAGATTTAAAATGACTTAAATAATGTTTTGATAAAGGCAAATCAAAAACAAATAATATAACAAAAACCATCCAATCAGATTCTGACACGTGTCAGCCTATAAATATCTATTCAGCCGCAGGTACATCCATATATATATATTATTATAACCCTAATTATCCCATTATTTTAGAGAGAGAGATTTTGGAGAATTGCCATCTAGGGTTCCTTCATCTTCCACAAGCCATTGCGCTCCGGACTCCAAACGAGGCCTAATTTCTTCCGTTAGAAAGATATTGAGGTTAGATTTTTGATTATATAATTTATTTTACGAAATTATGAGTATTAAATTCTAGAAAATTCGTAGAACACAGCATGTCCGAAAATAGACGTGTTTCAATATTTTCGCGATTCCGGGAGAACCAGGAATCAGAATCATGAACCGTTTAAAGTTTCGGAAAGCTAATGTCGAGATCATTGACATATATTTTTTCCAGAATTTAATTCGAAGTATTTTTATACTGTTAATTCTGTAGAACTTCTAGGTTAGAATTTAACCATCGGTGCACAATACAAAATTTGTATGTGCCATAATTCCCAAACGAATTTGAATTCCGACGAGCCGTAAATTCCAACATATTTTTGACGCTGAAATCTATAGAAAATCATGCATGAAAGTTGAGTTTGTATCGTTGACTTTTCGGTCAACAAATCGCCTCGATTTGCGTGTCATGAGTCTCGAGTTGATAAAATTCAGTTTCTTTGGACAAAATTTAGGAATTAACATATAAATCAGAATAATAAGATTAAAATAGGATTTTAGAGTAATTATTCCAGAATTAAATAAATTAAAATAAATTATCTTTTGACGTGATAAATTTGTAATACATAGGCTATTTGGACTGTGACTTGGACTCTGATTCATACCAGCAGCCGGACCCCAGGCAAGATACCTTGCCAAATTGTTTACAGTATTTTGCATGCTTAATATATTTCTGTATATTTATTTCATTTCTGTTTATTTATTGCATATGTAGTTCCTTTCAGTCATTACTATATATTAGATATGTTGACACACACTTGACACTTAGTATCATAGAGGACAATTATTAGGCGTATGGGCTTTTAACCACTCTGGTAAACCGTAGTATATAGCTCGCACTACGGGCGTGTGTCGCGTTGGTCGCTACCCCCGCGGTATGTCAATTTCTGGAGTCTCGCTGGTCGCTACCCCCGCGGTATGTCGATTTCTGATGTCCATTGACGGGTGTGTGAGTTGTGAGGTAGATCGAGTAGCCTACCCTTGCCCATACGTCGAAAAGTTGTCCTCATTTGCATTCATATAGATGGTCTTGTACAGCGTACTTATTTATTTTCAAATAATATGCATATTTACTGTATTCAAATTGGCTCGTATTTTCTGTATCTTGTTACGTCCCTCTGAGGACCTGGTCCTCTGCCAGGTGTATCTGTTCTTGAGTAATTGCAGGAGTGCAGATTTGGATGATTACTTGTGTTGCGAGGATGTCTTCTCTTCGAGGCCATGGTCGTTAGCTGGTATTCCTATATTGTATTTGTTGTGTTATACTTTTTCATTCGAGTTGGTAGTGGATTTGTTTCCATCCAACTATCATCCTTAGATATTTATGTTGAGATCTAGTTATATAGATGCTGGTTATTATTTATATCTGATTTTCGCGGATGTGATTTAGATTATACCCTGTGACTTGTGATACATTTTATACCACTTGTGGATTGATATTCATATTACAGCGTACGTGTAGATTTTGGTTTCCATATATTGGAGTTGCCATATCCATGCGGCTGGCATGCTTACGTGTTCCTAGTCCTATGTACTTTTGGGACTGGGGCGTGACATACGCTAAAGGAGCGTTCTACGCTCGACGGCTACGACTCTACAGCTTTACGTTCGACAGCTATAAGTCTACGGTTTTTGCCCGGATGCCTTTGTGCTCGGTAGCTTTCATGCTCCAGAGGCAACAAACCTACGACTTCACGCTCAGGAACCACAAGTCTACGATTTCACGCTCGATGGTGTTTTACGCTCACAGGCTACAGATCTCCAGTCCTACGCTGAAGGAGCTTTCTACGCTCGACGGCTACGAATCTACAGCTTTACGTTCGACAGCTTTAAGTCTATGGTTTATGCCCGGATGCCTTTGTGCTCGGTAGCTTTCATGCTCGAGAGGCAACAAACCTACGACTTCACGCTCAAGAACCACAAGTCTACGATTTCACGCTCGATGGTGTTTTTACGCTCAGAGGCCACAGATTGATGATTTCACGCTCCACGACTTTCCGTATATCTGAAACAGTCCCCAAAGCGGTCAAATTGTAAAGAGTTCACACAGAAGATACTCGTTCTTGACCCAGAGCATCCCAAGTACCCGAAGCGTACAGAGTTCAAACATTGAGAAATTACTCTTCTCGGGTCCAAAATTGGAGGTTCATCCAGACTCCAGTCTGAACATCCCGTCTATCAAGGTGGCAATTCAATTTGACAGCCAAAAACCTCGACCCTGTTCCAAGGGAGTTTCGAGAGATCATTCTTGAAGACGAAGTCTGAACAAAACTTCTGTTCATCAGAAACAACAGTTCAGAACTCTACGCAGTTCCTACATTCCTAAAGCAGCTACGCATCACTAGTTATGCGTAAAAAATAGGACAGGACCCAGCACTCTTTCTAAACAGAGTCGGCGTACAGACGTGTCGAAGCTGCACATATTCAGACTTCACAGCAACATATGGCAAGACGATCATGCGGAGAAGAAGACGATTTTATTAAAGATTAAAATCATGATTACATATGAGGGAAATCCAATCTACAAGGGTTTTTCTCTATTTCTCGTGGTTACATCTGAGGGAAACTCCGTCTACAAAGGAGATACCCCCTCGTCGTCTGCAGGCCGCCCTCAAAATCTGTTCTGACAGATTCCGGCATCGGTGATCTTCCTCTTCGTCCAAGAAGATGATCAGTGTCAGGAAGAAATAAACAGTCCGCAAGCTGTGTGGTCTAACACGACCCTTCCTCTCTCCTGGTGTAACGCCATATGAAGTTGCTGATTATCCCGAGCAAGGGAG
The DNA here is from genome assembly GCA_036927795.1 of Iris macrosiphon. Taxonomy (NCBI): domain Eukaryota; kingdom Viridiplantae; phylum Streptophyta; class Magnoliopsida; order Asparagales; family Iridaceae; genus Iris; species Iris macrosiphon. The sequence continues at coordinate 42,857,308 of JAYESA010000004.1, forward strand.
GCTAAGATATCCTTCCATGATCCACCGTTGCAGTGGATATTTGCTCGAAGACGCCGTCCTTTTCGGCTCCCTACACGCTGGAAGAACATGATCTCCTTCTTCCTCAGATCGACCCGACGAGCTCCGGTGATCATCTCTGCATGGTGATGGGAATGTGGTGAAAACAGGTTCACCCCCCCCCCAGCCTTTTATAGGCGAAAGAGATCACAGCGGTCCCCAATAAATCTGCCATAAAGTCAGTACCGACCGTTTCAACGCTCCATTCAGAAACGTTTCGAGTTACGAGGGGCCGTTCATGCTTCATTCAAAGCGTTTCAAATTTCGAGGAATTTAAAAGCTTTGAAGGGGGTCTTGTAGAAGCATGAAAAATACGCTAGGAAGATCTACGCGGCATCTTGATGCAGAGCAGCGCAAACAGAGGCCTTCAGAGCCAAATCAGCGTAAAACAGGGTTCTTCATCGCCTCCATGGCGTAAAACTCAGCCGCTCTCGAAGCAGCGTTAATGTGTACGAGGAACGCTTCGTCTTCCCCGAAATGAACCTGTCAAGTCACGCGGTGAACCTGGCCTCTGACTCCTGACAAAAAGTGCTGCACGGCTACCCAGACGACGGCTGGAAGCGATGGCAGACCCCTCGGGACATGCCCCACAGTATGATGGCGGATCTATGCATTTAATGCAGAGGATTTGGTTAAAATATCACCAAACCGTTGTTTACCAAAGTCCCCCCAGCGTAAACCGCTCTTTCGCGTACAAGGGAATACGCTGCCTTGTTTTACACAGGCAAACATGAGCTGTTTTACGCTCCGCAGTAGACAAACCGCTGCCACGCCAAAAGCTGCACTTCGTACGGGGCTCGACGCACGTGTCTACGTCAAATTGCACAGAGCGGTGACAGTTTCCCTCAAGGCACGTCTCTGCGACGGATGCACAGAAGAACTGCAGACCTTCAAAACACGTCTCCGCATTTAATGCACAGGATGGTGGCAAATCTCTGTAAGAGATTTGATTACATCTTCGAAAGCCGTAATTCCGGCGAAAACGTCCACATCAGCACTCTGGCACGGTACGCAGCGGCTTCTACGCCCATTCAGGATCTGTGCTCATTCGGCTTCAAACGCCCACTCAGTCTCTACGACCATTCGGCTTCTATGCCTGTTCGACTTCTATGCCTGTTCGGCTTCTATGCCTATTCGACTTCTACGCCTGTTCGGCTTCTATGTCCATTTTGGCTTCTATGCCAAGGTGACAGTCACTTGGCTTTTACGCCAACCTCTTCTACACAAGGGATACCTACCTACGTGGCTTCTACGCCGTGATCTTCGCAGCAGATATACGCGTTTTGTCCCCTTAGTTGGACACGCGTCACATGCTCACTCAAAAGGTCATTTACACGCAGGCATTGGTTATTTTAACCGTTGTATAAAGGGGTGCTGTACTGTCCACTCCTCGGTTGTTACACCGACGGAGTGGTCACTGTCACCAAAACTCTATAAATAGAGACCCCTATCAATGGGGAACAAGGTCGAAAAACTAAAAACTCGAGGATCGGAGAAGGTCATCGAACCAGAGATCAAGGAGGAGAGAGAGAGAGAGAGAGAAGAATCCAGAGCTCAGGCAAGGAATAGAGAGCGACGACCTTCAGCATCGCGCATCCACCCTCCTTTGCAACCTCCGAAGCTGCATCCTGTCTTCCACGGCACTTCTTCAATATCGTGTAGTCCAAGGGCTAAAGTGATCGACCGCAGATCAGACACCTATAGCAATTTATACCCAGATTAAATAAATTGTACTCCCACATCCTCGCATAGGATTACATTGTACAAGTTTGTTTGTAAACCAAAGGGCGCGGGTTTCGTACAGGCCCCGTCATTGAAATACACTTTCATTCTTTCGTTTAATACCACAAACAGTGGCATACAAGGGTTTGAACATATAAGCAATATTTCATTTCCATGTTCTAGCGACAAGCAGTACAAGTTGGGATTATTCCCTTAGCTAGGTGTGTTGGATTCTTATTAGCATGCAGGGGGTGATTGACCTAGCGACTAGCATGTATCATTCCGTATTTTATGTGTGCTGGCTAAGCAAAGACAAGTTCACCGTAGCCACCCACCTTAGCGATGATTCGCCTCGGTTGAGCGATACTCCGACCGAGCCTCTGAAAGCCTAAGCCGGTTCTCGTGAAGGGCCAAGTCTGGATAATCCCTTGCCTCAATGAGTTGCCTCAAGGAGCAAAGCTGGTCAGGACGTTTGCACTCTTGCCGTTTGAATCGGCAGTCCGCTGGAGCGGAACGGGGTATTACATTATCCACCACTCAGAAAAAGTCTCGTCCTCGAGACTTCCTGAGGGCAAGCCATACTATCATATTTCCGAATCTAGCCCAAGCGTAGCTATCGGTACCACTAGATCCATTGGAACACAATCCCCTACTCGATGTTTATGCCGTGTTGCGTGTGTACTGAGTCAGTCTCATTTGCGCCTTAGCGCGGGAAAAGTTTCTTAACACGAGGTACATTACGATCGATCTTGGATAGCGATCTAGGGTTGAGGCAAACTTATACAAGTCATTATGCTTGTTCAGGAGGATTTTCACTTACACTAGCATTTGAGATCGACATATCGCCTGTCTGGATCGTGCATATATTCAAAGCGTCCCTCAAACACATGCATGTCAACCAACTTAGCGATAATGAAATCGGACAAGCTACTTTTCAAAATTTTAAGGGTTCAATCCAATTCCATACCATTTCTATTTCAATCAAGTATTTGCACTCCCGTTAAACACGATTTATCCGATTCAACCGACTAACTCCCTCAGTTCGGGTCCAACTTAGCACATGTCATTATACCCAGGTCTAACCTTAAATCTGCTGCCCCAGTTGTGGTTCTTATTCAAGCAGTATGGTAAAGTCGGTGGCACAGGTTCATTCACTCGGCACAGGGTCGTCTGCCTAATTGCTAGGTCAGCTCACAAGGTCATAGGTACAGGTTCAAGCACGTTGCGATTTATCGTGCAAATTCATTGCATGATGCTCGCCCCAATTCCTATGGTCAAACCATTGTTTATTTGCACGGGATATTCTATCCAAGTTCGTTTCACTCAGATTTCTAAACATGGAGCAAAGATTCAGCTACTCTCAATAACACGTTCGTTGCACAAGGGACGAGTCCGTTCATGTAATTTATAAATCCAAGTCGCAGGACAAGCCTAGTAACTTGCATAGTCTATCTCTCCAATCATGTTTTTGATAAAATCCATATCCATTTCAAGTCTAGACCACCAAGCCAAGATTCAATTCTAAACCTTAGTTATAACTTCAAGTCGTCCAACCTGATTTAGGTATCCGTTCACGAAACCATCAAGCGTGATTTATTCCAGGTTCTAGGCTAGCTTATCCATCAAAACATTTCTGATTCCTTGTATTCAAAGTTTTTGTATCCATCGAATCAAATCCGTTCATGCAGTGATTGTAGTTCGTCTTGTAAAATCATCTGACTTTTCTTTTTATCGTTCGGTAAATCCATAGTTTACTTTGGTATTCCTCCATAACCAAGTTCAAATATTTCAAGCCCAAGTCCATCCATTTCTAATACGTTCAATATATCAAGTTTGTTCTTCCAATTTTCGAGTAAAATCCGTAATCGCTTATATCATTCTTAGTAACATAATATCTTCTTTGCTTGTATCGATCTATGCTATCTTTCAATTATCGATACCAAGTCAAATTTATATTCCGAAGTCAAACATCCATTCTCGGGTTTTTACTTATTCGAGCGATACTTTATTCACGTTAATCTGTTTGTTTTCAAATCTGAAACCGCTCGCACGATTCTCAAATTTCAACAAGTTTTTCCTTAACCAAGATATTGGTTTCCATTTCCGAGAATTTCTTTTCGATATAAGCCTTATCATTGATTCAAGTTATTCTCAATATTGTTCAGTCTGACTATCGTATGGGTCATGGATCCGTTTGGACATGATCCATCCACCACTCGGAATCGAGTCATTCCATCAAGTCCTTAATCGGTGCTCACGTTATCGTTTTAGCTTATTCAGCAACTCGTTCCACAATTTTGTACGATACTCAGGGTTCGCCTGATAAGATCTAGTCTCGTACAGTATTCCGGATTGATAGTCATCCAAGCAACTATAGTTGATTTGTGTTTTCCAACATGCATTATCGTTCGAGCTATTTCCCTTAATCAAGCATGATCCTTAATATTCGCCTAAGCGATACATCCGATAGAGTTCCCATCAGTCGCAGTTCTAAGTCTGACTTGTATTATTTCCGAACGACATCCAAATCTCGTTTTATAACTGGCTTACACCAAAGGGTCTTGGTGCACGATACTCTACACAACTTAGCCGAAAGGCTGAGTGCATAGCAAATCGTTCGGACAATATTCATTTTTGCACTAACCAGTTAGGCAAACAGGTATAGGCATTTCGGGTTTGCACAAAATGCACAAGTCTAGCACGAATCTAATCCCATAAGGACTAGTACAGGTTGGCACAAAGGCCCTTGGAACCCAATTTCATACAAGCAATCATATCATTTCACATACAACTTTTCGAAAGTATTAGACTTATTGTTTGGAACATCCCATTGAGGCATTGAGAGAGTGTGCACATAACCCACGAACGAGCTTTCGAAACAGAGATATTCGAAATGAAGTTCAAAGACGTATAAGCCAAGCTCTGATACCAATCTGTCACGCCCCGATCTCCCGCAGGCTAATCGGCCGTCCCCGCTGGGTACGAATCACCGCGCCAGCGCTTCCGCGAGACGATCTCTTTGACCCATCCGGGCGTGATGCCGCACGAACGCTAGCCACGCCCGTGCAAGGCCGTGGTTCATTAGCTGGCGGCAAGAAGTCTAAGCCACAGAGTCGCACAAATTGTCCGGGTGCAGCGGAATGTATAAATGCATAAGCGAATGGTAACAAGTTCACTGAGTTGACAGTAGCGGAAGCATTGAATAACACAAGTTGAAGTAAAGCAAGGTCTCTTTATTCATTATTGAAACAGTATTACAGGCGGCGCATAGCCAGGATTTACAAGTCGCTCAAGCTCTCTCTCTCTGAAACATAAAAGCGTGCCAAGTGGCTACATTTATGGATGATAAACAGGAATGTTCAGGCGATGTTCAGGCGATGTTCAGGCGATATTCCAACATTATGTCTTGTATATGTGCTTCAGTTCCGAACGCAGCTCCTTAAGGCTTCAGAGTCAAACTCATGCCTTTAGCACGCACGAAGGAGGTATCTGCACCGAACGAGGTTCTCCCGCACCCTGCAAGAAATCTGGTGGGTTATCAGTACATGAATGCACTGGTGGGGAGGCTACTCGCCCGCTCGGCAAATCCAAACACGTAATATATGTTCCGTGCACCACTACTTGTTGTCTTTCTAGTTGTGCCTTAGGATCAGTTTTTATGGCAGTATTGAATAGCCTAACTCGTGTGGCAGTGCGCCGTGCGATATAAGAGAAAACACGGCGAAACTTACCAACTTACCATTTGTCCTTCCCTGTCCAAGGCAAACCAAGTTAATTCAAGGACAAACATGTATAAGTATTCAGGAGGCATAGCATATGCAAACACTGTGTTGTGAGCGAGGTTATGCTTCGGGTGCACGAGTTACAAGATATATCAGGTGGTTTGCATAAGATGTTCAAGTACTCTTTATGCACAGGTGTTGTTGTACCATAATCGTTCAGGTGTTCAGGCATTCTTGATGCGATGCAATGACCCGCACGCGGATAGCCGCTAAGCGAGGATGACTTATCTTATATGAACATGAGGTCACTGGCACGACGCCATAATGGACGGACTAGTCTCAGTACGGAATGTCGTGCGACGCATAATCAGGACGTCCCAGGGCATTCCGTCCTATAGCAGGCGACTATCACGAGTTCCGTCCGGATCGGATCGGTGCCGGTGCCCCAGCGACCGTCCGCGGAACTAAACCTTGTTTCCAAGTTGTCCTGTGACCATGCAAGTCTCTACTCATCAGGCTTCGGGTCAGGTACAGGAACAAGTTCGAGGCAGGATATATATATATAGAACAAGCTACATGGAACAAGTTCAAGTCAGGATATATATATATTTGTAACTTGTTGAGGCAGGATCAGGATTTCTCTCAATGTTGAGTATCGACTCCAACGAGCCATTTTATTCAGTACAGGACAGTATTGCTCCACGAGCAGGGATTCTTGGATTCACAGGATTGGTGCAAGTTCCCTGGTTCAGGAATTGCCTTGGCGACCTAACGGTCCCGGATACATTCAGGTTTATTTATGCACGAAACGACTATCGGGTAGTCTTCCGAGGAGAACCTAAATGAATGAATGACAAGCATAATGTTTCACGGTCTGAACATAGTTATGCAGCAAGCATTGAAACTAGGCAATATATAAAAGCAGGCAAGCATGCACTTGTGTAACTTAAGCATTCAAGTTCGCTCGGGCCCGCAGGTAAGCCGAGGAGTAAAACCGTAAAGGAACTTCCCGAGCGACATGATCTAGGGTCGTGCAGTGCAGGGAGTGAACAGTGCACTACTGAATATACATATGTGTCGTTCTACTCGAGGCATAGCGGGTCCAGTTGCACGAGGCAAAGGTGGCATGCAAGGGTTTGAACATATAAGCAATATTTCATTTCTATGTTCTAGCGACAAGCAGTACAAGTTGGGATTATTCCCTTAGCTAGGTGCGTTGGATTCTTATTAGCATGCAGGGGGTGATTCACCTAGCGACTAGCATGTATCATTTCGTATTTTATGTGTGCTGGCTAAGAAAAGACAAGTTCACCGTAGCCACCCACCTTAGCGATGATTCGCCTCGGTTGAGCGATACTCCGAGCGAGCCTCTGAAAGCCTAAGTCGGTTCTCGTGAAGGGCCAAGTCTGGATAATCCCTTGCCTCAATGAGTTGCCTCAAGGAGCAAAGCTGGTCGGGACGTTTGCACTCTTGCCGTTTGAATCGGCAGTCCGCTGAAGCGGAACGGGGTATTACATCACATAGACCTGTATATGAAATATCATGTCATTTAGTGTAATGAAGGGATAAAGAAGTTAAAATAAGTTAAAATGGTGATTTCTAGGCCAAGCTAGGTCATACACAAGTTTTTAGGTTAACACTAAGGTAACTAGTTCATATTAGTCACTCACTAGCTAACACTAGCTTATATTAGCTATACTAGGTCATTAAATACTAAGTACTATATACACTCATATACATAATACCTTAGACTAGTTAATATAATACAACTTATACAATACTCTAATACTTGATACTCTTCATAAATCATACACCACCAATTAACCTACACCCTATCTAAGTATCCCCTGATACTCATAATTAACATCTATAATACTATACTACCATAATTGATACTAATTTCTAACATGTTACCTAGTAATAATGCACTAACTAACAAAAATGATATCAATTAGTAACTAACTGTTAATAACTAACATTCATCTATAACTAAATGTTATCCTAATACTAACTTACAACTGATATTACTAACTGCCACTATACTCACTGATATCATATATATACTATCATATAGCTTAACTTATCTTTACACTATGTACTAACTAACATTCTAATACCTAACTGATATCATATTGAAATTATACACTAACTCATCAATTAAAAACAACTTATACTACTATTAACTAATGTATACTAACTTAACTGATACATAAACCCATCTCTTTCAAGCAATTGTAGGACCTGCACATGACAGTTCTTAATCTTAATTTCAGTCTAATGCTCTGAGTTGAACACACACCCTTGACCCCCCATGAATCAGTGTTACTGATACTACCCAGTATCAGATCTCCCGAATTAACCCAAAGTCTGCACACTACCTTACCCGAGCCTAGTACTTACTATATTATGTTACTGCACCTGATGTTCTTCATGAACCAATTCCCAATTCAGATGTCAGTGCAAGCACTGGGCAACCCCTTTCCTAACTGACCTTACCTTGACTTGCTACCAAGCTTAACTTCACTTTGCCAAGTCTGAACTTAACTCGACTGTTCATTCTCACACCAATACCTGTTCACTTATATCCTATATCAGTTCACCCCCAAACCTTGCTGCTATTGCTGTTAGTTAATTAGCATCCTCCCCTTTCACTTAGGTACTGACATTGTTATACTAATGTTGCAAACGTGATGCCTAACCCGACCATGATGCACACCCTACTTACTAGACACACCCATAGTCCCCTCTTCTCTAATAGCCTGCAACCTCAACCCAGGCAGTGGGCTTCACTGCCTTCAATACCCACTCTCACTGTGACAGTCCCCTCTTCAACTCTTTTTAAACTGAACCCACATCATCAAATTCCATATACCAATATACATATACATAGATATATTTATGATGCACACAATTAGAATTTTTAACCACAAATGCTAATACACTATATATATAAATACACTTAGATGAGCACCTATCATGTCATTTAAGCAAATACCTCAAGTGCATCACTAAGATACCTATGATACACCCTCCAAATATTTATTTTATGTGATACACTACTCAAAATACATCATACACGTCCTAATATACCAAATACAATATAAAATAATGAGGAATGACCCCTAGGCATTCAATCAAACACTAGGGTTAGGGTTAGTTGGTTTGAAATATCCAAAATGCCCTCCAAGGTTGTCATGAAGAGTTTAACTAATGAAGGTTCTATTTTAATGAATGAGATATCCTATTCATTCTCTCTACTTTAACTAGTTAACCAAGACTAATTAAATTTGTTATATTGTTGGTCATGACAAGTCTAGTTGGGTTCACTAACAATTAGTCTAACTAAGGGGCTAATCATGCACCATCCTATATATTAAATATTTATATATACAACTATACCAATTATTATTAAATAAGGATATATCAATAAATAATAATACAAAATGACACAAATACCCCTATCCTGAAAAGTGATAGTGACAAGTGACCAGACTTAAGCAGGTTAAGGCGGGATTAAAAAGTTGGTGCAAAACAACCGCGACCTGAAAGATGGCTGATGAAGAACAACGGTTGCGTACGGTGCAAGCCAGCTCCAGGATAAAATCCTCAATACCGACCTTGCCGCAACAGAGAAGGTACTTGTTCAGGAGGTCGGCTTACTTCGACTCCAAGAGCAAATCAAAATGGCTCAAATGGTGAAGTGCTCGTGGTTGTGGAAAGGGGATTGTTGTACGTAGTTTTTCTATGATGTGGTTCGACAAGACAACATTGTAACCACATTAGCAAACTTATTGGCACTGACAAAAAAGAGGCTGCTTCTTCCGAGGACATACAAGCAGAGGCTATAAGTTACTATTCTGACCTCTATAATTAGAGATATTATCTGACCGTGTTTCCTGATCTATTATGTAAATGTGTGGTTACATTGAACGGTAACCGAGTTCTTATGACACATGTGATGATGGAAGAGGTGGAAGCTATAGTCAAAAGGTTGTACCCCAACAAAGCACTAGGGCCAAATCGTTTTGGCAGCAAATTTTATAAAGGCCATTAGGATGAGCTCAAAGCTTCAGTGCTTGAAGTTATTGTAGATTTCTTTGAGAATGAGAGTCTGTTGCGTGAGCTAAATCATACATTCCTCACCCTCATTTCAAATAAAGAGGGTGCCACTTCTCTAACTGATTTCAGACCCATTGCATGTTGCAACTATGTTTATAAACTGATCACTAACTTCATGTGTCATCGTACGGAGAGAATTATGCAGGAATTAGTATCACAAGCCAAGCAAAATTTATAAAGGGGAGGGATATTGCTGATAACAACTTGTTGCCTCACGAGATGATCCGGAACTTCAATAAAGCTACTGTCATTCGTGAGTTTATATGCCAGACCATGCTTGCCATGGGGTTCAATAGCACTTGGGTGGACAGGGTTTGCAAATGCATCACAACGCATACCCTTTCCGTATTGACCAATGGGCAGCTTTATGGATTCATTGGGAGTAATAGGAGATTGTGTCAGGGGGACCCATTGTCTCCATACATATTTACATTGGTGATGGAGTATTTTTTGTGCCTCATGGACTTTGTGGTGCTCAGGAAGAAGATTACCCTGTTACATAAGAGGGTGAAGATGCATGTGTCATATTTGATATAGGCGAACGACCTTCCGGTTTTCTTAAAACCATCGATGGGGGGTACTCAATGAGTTGGCTTCATTCATGGAGGTTTTTGGGCAGTATATTGGGCTGCATCTTAATAGGGACACGAGCAAGGCATACTATAATGCTCATTATTCTAACAAAGATGAATGAGCATTGATCTTGGGCGTCAACCACGAAGAGCTATTAGTCAAGTACTTGGGCATTTCCTTGTCAGTCAACTACGCTAGAGAGCTGGACTCCAGAGTTTGGTCGAGTATGCATAGAAGAGAGTAGAGGGGTAGCACCCCCAGAGCTCATCTTTTGGGGGTCAGATAGAGCTGGTACATGCAGTCGACAATATTGCATTGAACCATTGATCGCATAGCCCGACCCTACAGAACGAGAGAGTTATCAGGTCATTCGTCTGTAGGCGTCACATCGATTCTCCATCCATCAATGTGCTCTTTCTTTTGAGAAATGGTTCAGAATAGTTGGTTTGTTGCAATTTGTAACTTAGGGACCATCACTCTACACCTTGATTTATTTAGTTCTAGTTTACTTAAAATAAGCACTATTGGCGTTTGCGGTTAGACTTTAGTCGAATGGGCCATTGCTGCTAGCTATCGGGTGACCATATGACGTTGACCTAGAGCTATACTAGGAGTTTGATTCTCGGGGCTAGTTATTGGTAGTTTCAGAATACACGGTGGTATTCATAGGCAAAATGAGGAGGCTACCTATATTATGCAAGAAGGCTAACTGAATACAGTAGAGAAAGTCATGATTGGCAACCTCGCAACACATTATCAATCAAAAATGAAAGTCAAATCCGCTAAATCAGCATAGTATGATACATCTAAAATATGTTCAGAGTCTGACTAGGATTCTCTCATTCCTCTCTGGTTGGTGAGAACTGTTGGACCATTAGCTTCTTAGTCGACTTGTTCAGATGGGTATTCTGAAAAACCAACAGAGTGAAGGTGTTACTAGGATAATCGAAAGTTGGTTAGTACATCAATAAATACACCACCACTAATCTCAACCATTGAAAGACCAAGGAATTCCGATCAAGATTAAAGTGAATGACATTATATGGAAAAAAAATAGCCCCGACATTTACCAGCAATATCATCGGTGCTTTAGTGATAATTTTATTGCCTCAGGATTCGGCAAGTAGAAATAGGGAGCGGAGTAACTAGACAGATTTGGTAAAATCTCTCTAGAGGGATCATATAGAAAGCGAGTCACTTTGGATGCATTTAGACAGAAAATCGAACATAGATTATTCTAGAATACTAAGATAAAAACCCACCAAATAGCGGTGCTCCTGGATGACTTCTAGATCATTCTCGGGATAGAGTTTCTGAATGCATCACGGGCCTTTTCCATTCTTTTTGATGCTATGCATCCAGGTAAATCAACAACGGTGAACACGGGTGCAGAGAAGACGGAGACCACGTTCTTCTATAAATAAGTGTGGATGCATTATACGCAAATGACATACTAATGCTATCAAGCCTGATTATCCAGCTAAAAATAGAAAGATTAATAGGCCTAACCCATGAAATCATTTTCTTTAAGGGTCTCACTAATATGTTAAAGAAATAAGAGACAATTATAAAATAAAGTATATACTAATTTGGAGTGGATCTCGTAGTCTTCTTGACTGTGGACAGTACTACTCTGTATTGTTTTCACCCATCTAGTGCGTTTCTCGCCAAGACTCACCTGACATTGGGTGATGACGTTCCGGCTGATGTGTGTTCCTTCTCCTGGAAATGGGACTTATGAAATGTTCGATCTTTGCTATTGGGCAATTTGCCTTCTTAAGGGACTTCTTCTCTGCTAGCTAGCGGGCCAAAGCAACCTTGGGCCCCCGCAGGGGTCATTACTAAAGTACGCTACCTAAGAGATAGGGGAGCACTCCATGCTTTCGAATCTTGCATTTCTTTTGAAGTTCAAGAATGATCTTTCTTTCTAACAAAAGAACCACCATTTGACTGAGAAAAGTTCTGTGCTACTCGCTACTCCCCGAGGCCAAGGACTGGGTTGAACCGTCATTCCAGGATTTACAATCCGATATATTTCCATTATGTTACCTAGCCAAACTCGCGATGTCATGTGCCAGAGTCAAACAATTTTTCTTCCTTCCCCGCTCCCTCTTTTGCTTTATATGCGGTGGCGGGCAAAGCGCTCTATATGACCGACGATGGATTACCTGAGAAGAGGGACAACTTCGCTACGCCCTTGACTTGCTCAATCTTCCTTTTCTGATTGAAAGTAGCAAGCCACTCACCTACTGGTACAGAGGCGACCTGAGGGTCTTTTATATGTATGTTCAGGCAAAGAACATGACGAAGCTAGATCTTATTTTGGTTGCAACCATGCTTATAGAATCTCATTTAGCTTATCAAAAAAAGTGTTCTTACTAAAATGAAGTGTTCTGTTCCAAGTTATATGGCTTTGAACTATTTCTTTCCAGAGAAAGGTTGCTCATCCTGTCATGCAGATCAATTATTTATGCAGCAGTGCGATGCGCTCGAACTCATTCCTTCTTCACTAGCGTTTGCCTCACTCCGCTTGCCTTGTCTCCATTCTTATTGATTCACCTCTTCATGCAAGCACTTGGTTTGCCCCTTGTTTCATTGCATTTAGTGATTCACCAGGATGCCTTTTTCAGATAGTTGAGATCCGACGTTAATTTTCGATTAAAATGTCCAGGTTTTGTGCGACTGGTTAGTTTAGCTATCACTACTGGAAGCCCTTGAGGTTGTTCGACTGTGTACACCCCATCCGCATGTCTTAAACTAACCCTATTTCATTTTCCTTTTCTCTCTTTTTCTTTCTATCTATAGGTTGTCTTCATGTAGATAGATGTTCCCATAGGAGATTGATGCTCCTTGAGGTATGCCTTTCCCAATGGCTTGTTCCCTTATCTGTCTTTTCCATCCACTGCCCGCATTACATCATAAATTCTTCGTCTTCTATCTCTCTTCATAACAGAAATATAATGTTTCTCTCGGCTCATGAGGTCATTGATTCAGTCAGTGGGTCTGCGTTCACTATAAAGCCTACGCACATTTTGCCCTTGTTACGCAACACGCCAACGACAACCTTCGCCCTCTCGCTTAAAGGGCTATATTCGGTCGAAACTGAAGTCATGTTGCTTTAGAGTCTATAGGTTATCGAACCTTCTCTCATGGATTCCCTGAATTTCTTACCAATCGAACAATCTGCTCTTATCCTTTGTTTTGGTGTCGACGAATTCCTATCTTTTGTTTTACCAAAAATTAGTTTATCATCGGAGACCCGCAGCAAGGCAGTCTAGCTGCTTTCTTTATCTCGCTTGTCGCGTCTAGCGTCTTTCGGTTCCCCAGGGAGGTTTATATTTTCTTTTCTAGTTGAAGAGGCAGTCAATGTTCTTCTCCCTTTAGACTTGTAAGTCCTTTGTTCTCACTTCGCTCGCCTTCTTTCCTCCAGTTCTTTCTTTATTTGAAAGGGGCGGATAATACCAATCTATCAAGAATAAGAAAAAAAAGAGAAATTCTTAAATGTTTTGAGCTTGGAAGCAACAAACTATCTATCGATAGGTGAGAATAAACTGTTATTTGTGGCTTCACCTATCTATTCTATTATGTACGGCCGACTTGGAGACATCAGAGAAGACCATCAAATCTATCCGGGTACGATCAAAGCTTCATTCATTCATTAAACCTTGGGGATAACCATTAGATTATCATTGAGATCAATCACCACACCACCTCTATCATACATACGACATTACACGACGTGTGAGTGCATGGTCAACACACACCTACATCGCCTACGTTCCGCTTGCAGCCCATCCTTCGGGCAATTACCTCCCGGCTGGATGTTGAAATAAATATCACCATCATTTTTGGAATCAGCAAGATAGTCAAAAAATACTACCCATTCGTCCAATTTGGGCACATGGACAAAAATGATAATTTCGAACAAAAGTAGTATCCATATGTAGTCCACTTTGCACTGAAAAGTGTGTCAGAATTAAATTCTCTAAATTCAACATTTTATAGATCAAACGAATCCTAAACGACGATACGAACTCAACGGTAAGTCCAATTTTGGATTCAGGTGAGCCGATGACAAAATCGCTCGTTAAGTCGAATCGTGGGGCCTACAAAATGGTGATTTATCGAATGTCTCCGAATCGAACAAAACTTGGGTCACAGGACAAGTCAAACGCTGCGAGTCTAGAGGCACAAGTTTTGTTATGATTCGATTAACGAGTACAAACTAATTGGGTAATTTACAAAAGTATCGATACGGGGACTTTCGACGGATACGGGTCGAATTCGTCGAGCACACACAACCAATTCGAATTCTGCCAAAGCCTACACGTGTACATTTACTGTAGGCAACTTTCGATACAATCAGTACATGACTGGATAGTCTGATTTATCGGGACCAACTCCGTATTGAGGTTTTTTTTATTGTTTTCAAAAGTAATTTTTCTTAATTTTGTATGTAAATTTTACTGCAGAATAAGTGTTCATTAATTTACAAATAATATACCATTACTAAGCTGGTTATGCTTTCTACAGGTTTGTCCAAGTGGATTCCTAAAATACTAATTATCTTAACGGGAATCATCGCATCAAGTTGGGGTTTTAGTTGTAAAAACTTTATTCCTATGCGGTTTTAGCCAATTTTTTGAGTTTTGAACCTAAGTTTGCATCGACTAAATCATCATATAAATCTCAAAAGGCAAAATTTCCTAGAAAGAATTAAGTAGGCTATTCAAAAAAATTTATGGATCAAAAAATGGTCGAGTATAAAGGAAGATACTGGACGATGAACCTGGGTACCTAGCTGCTTTGTGTGGATGAACGAATCGGGGTTCCCGGGGTTTCTACGTGCACCCGATGACTCTCTGACGTGTGTAGGTGATTTTTCAGTTGTAGTGGACTTCAGGGGATATCCAGGAACTCAGGGCTTCAAATTTGGAGGTGTATACGGCTGTGGGGAGGAGAAATAGGATTTTGGTCTCAGTATATATACTTAGGATTTCATCTGATTTCCACTTAGGTTTGTACCCTGTTTTAGGCTAGGACTAGGGTTAGGTTAGGTTCTATTTGGAAGAGAATATGACAGAGAATATGACTGGGTTCCAGAATATTTTGTTTCGTCGAATTTGGTCAAGTTTTGAGTAGGTTTTGATCGAATTAAACTAGGGTTGAAGGGTTAGGAAATAATAGTGTTTGAAACATGAGTTTTGGGTATGGTTCAGAGGTTCCAGGGAAGGGGTCAAGTGAAATTCACTTTTGTGACTCGCGAGATATTGAGTTCAATATCTCGCGAGTTTTTTTTTTCATTTTTTTCATTTTTTTTTCTTTTTCTTTTTCTTTTTCTTTTTCTTTTTCTTTTTTTCTTTTTCTTTTCTTTTCTTTTCTAACTATTAATTTTTTTCTACCTTCTCATGTAATTTTTATTATGACCATTTTTTAACATAGATCTTTATCATTTTTTTCTTATTATTCTTTACTAATAATATTATTATTATCTTATTGAACTATAATAACTCAATAGTAATTCTATTTTTTCCAAAAATTACTAGAATAATTAGAATAATGATTCATACATGCTCCTACCTTCTTAATTTAGTAAAATTTCTATTATTATTTATCTATTTAATTAGAAAATACATTTATAATTTTAAGGAATTTTACATCCTACCCAACTTGTAAGAATTTTGTTCTCGAAAATAAAACTAAAGTCTAATCTATGAATAAGGGAATACAATGCAGTAGAAAATACAATTACACGAATCATACCACGATCCTTGGAAAGATGGGGGAATAATTTAAAAAAAGAATCACATTGATATGTTAATTTTAAGGTTATACTTTTTTAGTTATTTGCTATCCGTATACAACTTTACTATTATTAAATGTGTATGGCGATCCTATATACAAGATTACGTTCCTAATTATTTAAGTTACTAAAGTGGGGTAAGATGGCACGATAGGATTCCATCTAATTAAGTACTTGCATATGGAATCGGGGTAGAGAAAGAATATGGAAGGGTGTGTGTGTAACCCAAGATGAATAGGTATTGATAGGGTGGAGGATAAATCGTTACCTCTTGAATATAGGAACAATCATGATCTCATCATGATATGATGCTCAGAAAGGGTGTTCCCTTACACTAGAAATCCTTTTTACTTATTACTCATCTCTACTCATTGAAATCCTCAAAATTCAAATTTTTAAGATTTAAATCTAAATTTAATCTATCATAATCTCCTCTAAAATTTAAATAACCAAAATCTAAATCTAAATTCATTCTATCATAATCTCGTCTAAAATTTAAACAACCAAAATCTATTCAATCAGAGATTATTCCAAAATTTAAAATTTTTAGAACTTCGTGGTCTTCAAATTTTAAATTATGTTTCTATATCCTCAAATTTTAAAATGTTGATTCAACCCTCAAAATTCAACATTCAAATTAAATCATCAAATTTAAAATCTTAAATCCAATCTATCAAAATTTAAATTTAAAATTTAAAATTCAATCTTCATGATACTCTACTCCTCAAAGTCAAATCTCTATCCTCAATACTTTTTTTTTATGTTAACTCAAATAAATCATAATTTGTAAAAATACTCGAATTCAAAAGTATTTAAATTTACTCAACCTTACTTTATTTGATTG
Organism: Iris macrosiphon; assembly: GCA_036927795.1. Classification (NCBI taxonomy): domain Eukaryota; kingdom Viridiplantae; phylum Streptophyta; class Magnoliopsida; order Asparagales; family Iridaceae; genus Iris; species Iris macrosiphon. Next base: position 42,874,148 of record JAYESA010000004.1, read on the forward strand.
CCTTCTTAACCACTATATCTGAGTTTCACCTTCAATATATAAAATTTCTAACCATAATTTGATTCTAACAATACAATATCTACCCAACTTATAATCTACTAATCTTTTATACCATACTATATCTTTAAGGAAATTTTTATGAAATCATTCAATCGTGTTCATCAATCCTCGAAAAATTTAATGAGTTCATAACTTAAATATATCCCTTCTACTACATCCTTCATTGCTAAGGTAATCCAACTAACAATGTAATTGACTCATGAGATATATATCTAGTACTACCTATTTATCTAGCTTCCATAAAGTACGAGCATTTATCTTTTTGAAATATGGGAAGACGCAAAACAATAATGAGTTCAAAAAAGATATGATCGAATATCAAAATGAGGTTCAAGGGCGATCATAGAATTCAAAAGAGAGTTGTCAAGGCAGTTATGGATTGAGATCATATTTTGGTTTGTTCCTATTTGCAGGCTCGTATCAGTACAGTTATGTAACCGATACGATATGCTCTGACCTACATGGGCCACCACAAAAACTATGTCATGCCCCAGTCCCAAACTATGTAGTTACAGAGTATGTGGCAATGACCAGCTACGTATGAGGTGGACTCCAGTCTAACTCGAATACGTATACGTTGTTTATACTAGGGTATCATGCCTAATATTTTATGTAAAACTATATCTCAATCTACATAAAGTACAAATATATCAAGAATGAACAATATGTAATATAGTCGGCCGTCCTGTAATATACATGTCCGAACAAGCTTGAGAATAAAATAAAGCTTACAAAACTAGGCTATACAGCAGAATAAGTCAATAAGAACAATATATATATATATATATATATATATATATATATATATATATATATATATATATCAACACATGCACTGGGTGAAACTAACTAAACTATGTGAATGCAATTGAGGATAACCTTCGAACGAGTGGGCTGTCTGGCTAAAAATGATATCGACATAGACTCCTTCGAGACTAGAGGTCTAAATGTACATAATCTATCCAATCATATGTACATGCCGCAAAGCGTCTTCTGGATGCCAGAGTCCATCTGCTCTCATATATATACCATGGTCGCCACTCCGCATCTCCATCAGAGCGTACGGTCACAGAAAAGTACAAAGTAGCCTAAATGCCTCGTGTATATCCTCCCCACCCAATCTACTGGCCAAGACGTCTACATGACACGTCCTGTTCCTTACTACTAAGTCCAATGAATGTATATAAAATAACTAGCATGAGCTATGCTGACACATGTCCCGTACTTAACGATGATCAGTCGAATATGATGGTACGTGCCCTCTTGCGCGTATCACACATCTATGTCTGAACAAGTACGCATTATAGTCAAAGAGATATGAAAATACCTCGCAAACATGTGGTGGTCACATAACTCTAGGTCAACATGCATAGTAAAAAAAATAGAATGAAGCATTCCGCCATTGCACCCGTCTATCTCGGACGTGTAGTTTAATAGCATAAACAAATAAGAAAATTAGTAACATAAATGTAATATGCTGCATTAATTATAAATAAATATTAATCATGGCAAGTTATACTTGGCTGAAAGTAGTTTGGTGGTGAAACAATGTCCAGACGACTCACACGACAAAGCGAAAGATGTGGAAGCGGAACAGAAGTCTCCGGATGCTTAAATAAACATCACCAGCATTTCCAAAATTAGCCAGATAGTCAGAACACTACCCATTTATCCTATATGGACACTGGAAAAAAAATGGTAATTTTAGGCCAAAGTGGTGTCCACATATGGGCCACTTTGCACCAAAAAGTGTGTCAAAATTAAATCTCTAAATTCAACATTTTATAGGTCAAACAAATTTTAAACGATGATACGAACTCAACGGTATATCTAGTTTTGAATTCCGGTGAGCCGATGACAAAATTGCTCGTTAAGTCGAATCATGTGGCCAGCGAAATGGTAATTCGTTGACTGTCTCCTTATAAACCCCCTAAAAATTTTAAATTTTATTTTAAGTATTTTTATTAAATTATTGAATTTCTTTAGAGTATTTTCATAGTTAATTAGAAAATAATTTTTATTAATTAATTTACTAATACAAATACTCATTTAGAATTATTCTACAAAATAATTTTTATTATTTTTTTGGAGTCTTGTTAAAGGGTGATAGATTTCTAGAATTTATTTTGTGGGCAAATATTTTTTTGGATTTATAACCCCATCAATATATATAAATATATATATGTAAATAATATATAGTTAATAATAATAATAATGATAATAATAATAAGTAATAGTAATAATAATAATAATGTTGTTAATAGAAATAAAAAGGAAAAGAAAAAGAAAGAAAGAAAAAAACAAAACAAAACAAAACAAAACCCATTTACTAATCCTAACCCAACCCAACTCACCCATAGCAGAAACCCCCTCCCCCCCCCCACCCCCACCACGGCTCTCTCTCTCTCTCTCTCTCTCTCTCTCTCTCTCTCTATATATATATATATATATATATATATATATATATATATATATATATATATACGTTCATAAACCCTATCCCTAACCCCAATCCCTAAACCATTCCCAGACCCCCGACCTCAGACCCGACCGGCGACCGACCGCAGCCGCCGGCGACCGTACCGCCATCCGTCCCCGCCCGCGCACGCATGTGCACAACCCTGAGCCCATCTTCAAGGTATTATATCTTCCTCATCTCTAATTCTTTTGGCGAGAGGTTTGTCTGTGTACGTTCACAACCTATCCCTCTAGGATTTTTTTTCAAGCGGGATGAGTTTTCGTGCCCTGAATTGGTCGAAAAATCGACCGAAAGTTGGTCGAAAAACTGACAAAAAATAGTCCAAAATTTCTATCCAAACTCCCATGTTCATGCCCATTTTGCCACCAACCTGTTTAATATTTTCAAAATCTAATTAAAAGGTTTTCTTCTCAATATAACCAATTTTTTTTTTGTTCTTTTAGTTTTTATTAGTTTGTTTTATTTGTTAAATTATTCGACCTCCAAAACGACCAAAAACTTGGTAATTTAAAATTAAGATTTTGTGATACGGAGTTGGGATTTTAGTTGCAAAAACTGTGTGTGAGTTGTGAGATAGATAGAGTAGCTTGCACATGCCCATACGTCGAAAAGCTATCCTTATTATGCATTTTCATATAGATTGTCTAGTACAGTGTACTTATATATTTTCTGTCTATTATGCATATTTTACTGTATTCAATTGGTATGCTTCTATGTATCTTGTTACGTCCCTCTAAGGACCTGGTCCCTTTCCAGGTGTAGACGATCTTGACTATTCGCAGGAGCACGGATCATAACTTGCTACTTCTCTCTCTCTTTAGGAGATCTTTCCTTCGAGCCTCTCTGATCATTAGATGATGTACTTATTTTATTTCTATTATATTCTAGTTTGGTAGTGGATTTGTCTCCACCCAACTACTTGTTCTTATCAAGCATTTTATACTTGATTCAGTTATATAGTTGATTGGTTATTCATTTCTATTTGATTATGTGGATGAGATCTAGTTATGCCCTGTGACCTATAACATAAAACCTCTACCACTTATGAATTGTTATTCATAATACAGCGTACGTATGTGTTATAGTTTCCATATATTGGAGTTGCCATATATATACGGCTGGTATGCTTACGTATTCCTAGTCCTACGTATTTTGGGACTGGGGCGTGACACTCCTAATCGGACAAAACTTGGGTCATAGGACAAGTCGAACGCAACGAGTCTAGCGGCGCAAGTTTTGTTACGATTCGATGAGCGAGTACAAACTAATTGGATAATTCACAATAAATTAAAATTCTGTCAAAGCCCACATGTACACATTTATTGTACGCACCTTTTGATGTAATCAATATGTGAAGGGGTAGTCCAGTTTGTCGGGACCAACTCCGTATCGAGGTTTTTTATTATTTTTATAAGTATTTTTTTGGTAATTTTCTATATAAATTTTACTGCATAATAAGTGTTCATTAATTTGAAAATAATATACCATTACGAATCTGGTTATGTTGTCTACATGTCTGTCTAATTGGATTCCTAAAATACTAATTACCCTAACGAGAATCATCCCATGAAGTTGGGATTTTAGTTGCAAAACTGTCATTATTCTGATGTGGTTTTAGCCATTTTTTGAGCTTTGAACCTAAGTTTGTATCGAATAAATAATCACATAATATCAGAAACCAAAAATTTCCTATAGAGGTTTAAGTAGGCTATCAGAAAACTCTATGGATCGAAAAACTGTCGAGTATAATGGAAGATATAGGACGATGAATATGGGTACCTGGCTTTTTTGTGCTGCTGAACGAATCAGGGTTCTCGGGGTTGCTACGCTCACTCCGATGACTCTGGCACGTGCAGGTGATTTTTCAGGGGCGGGGGACGTCGGGAGATCTCCAGGAACATAGGGCTTCAAATTTGGAGGTGTATACGGCTGTGGGGAGAAGAAATAGAATTTTGGTCTCATTAATTATACTTAGGGTTTCATCTGATTTTCACCTAGGTTTGCACCCCATTTTAGGCTAGAATTAGGGTTGGATTAGGTTCTATTTGGAAGAGAATATGACTAGGTTTTTAGAAAATTTTGTTTCGTCGAATTTGGTGTGGTTTTGAGTAGGTTATCATCGAGTTGAACTAGGGTTGAAGGGTTAGGAAATAATAGTGTTTGAAACATATGTTTTGGGGTGTGGTTCAGCGGGTTCCAGGGAAGGGGCCGGATGAAATTCTCTTTTGTGACTCGCGAGATATTGAGTTCAATATCTTACGAGTTTTTCATTTTCATTTTCTTCTCTTTTCTTTTCTTTTCTTTTTCTTTTTCTTTCCTTTTTCTTTTCTTTTCTAATTTCTTTCTAGCTATTAGTTCTTTTCTACCTTCCCATGCAATTTTTATTATGACCATTTTTTAACATATATTTTATCATTTTTTATTATTGTTCTTTATTAATAATAATAATATTATTATTTTATTGAACTATAATAACTCAATAATAATTCTATTTGTTTCCAAAAATTACTAGAAAAATTAGAATAATGATTCCTACATGTTTCTACCACTTAATTTATTAAAATTGCTATTATTTATTTATTTATTTAATTAGAAAATTTATTTATAATTTTGAGGGGTTTTACAAATAAAATAGATTAAGAAAAAGATTTTCTAATTAAACTTGATTCTTAATTAAATCCTCTAGAGAAATAATAATAACAAATTGGTTATAATTTCTTTATTAAGTAATTAAGTAAAATGGATTCCTTGAATGGATTACTAAAATGGAATTACTTAATTCTTAAGGGAATTTTTTTCTAGAAAGAGTTGGTTTCCTTTGCTTGGTATCGAAGTCCTATGGTCTATGAAAGCTCAATCAACTAATGACTCTAAGTCATTCAAACCATTTTTTTTCCTTTCCTTACCATGGTGGTTTTTATCTCTCTCTCCATCATATTTCTCTCTCTCTCTCTCTCTCTCTCTTTGATCTCTCCATCATATTTCTCTCTCTCTCTCTCTCTCTCTCTCTCTCTTTGATAAGTAAGGAAATAAAAGTGATTAATTTGCGTTTAAAACTTTTGGTCTTAAACTATAATTCTAGGTGAATTAATAAATCCTTGGAAATAAAATATTACTTAATCACATAATAGGATTCCTTTAATGTTCATTATTTCTTTGATTTCTTCTATTCCCTATAATTTTTTGAGATTATCTTGATTGGTCTCCTTTTAGTCAAATCACGGAACCTTCTTGAGTTATTTGTTTTAATATTGTTTGAAAATGGATAAAGTTGAAAATATATTCGGTAACCTATATGGCATGCCAACTGCACACTGAAGCCATTATTCTGAATCATGGAACCGAGAGTTCACTGCAGGTAGATGTACACAAGCAGGGAATGGACTCTAAGTAAACTAATTTCATATATATATATGGTTTTCAGATATCACGAGACTTTGTCCTAATATCATATGATTATCGACTTTTCCTTAATCCGTATATCTTTGCATTCTACCCTGAATTTAATTTGGTAAATCATATAAAATTCTTTACCAATCACCCATTTCTTGTATTGACCAATTGATTCCATTATTGTACGTCCTCCTATTATAGCATATTTCCAAAACTAAACTCCACCTTCTGTTTATTCAAATTTGTTTGTCATAGCCATGCAATCGTCAAAGTACGACAATTTGTTAATTACATATTCCTTGTTTACTCCATTGAGTCACACACTTTCAGTTATCATTCAAGTTCTTTACTCATTTTCTAGAATTCCTACTATATTTTCTACTTCCAATTACCTCTAATTACTTATCTATTTAAGAAGATAAAAAAAATTGTATATAGAAATTCCTTGATATTTAGGTCCATAATATTCATTCATAATTTAATATAAAAGCATGTGCTTTATGATACTAGTAAAAAAAACCAAAAATTAATTTCTTGAAACCTAATCTCTATTTATGTATTTATCTTGGCCCATTCTAACTTAAGGCCATGTTTTATCTTTATTAAACCATGCTCTTACTAACTTTTCCTTACTCCAACAAATTATTTTTTTTATAAATCCTATTGATTATTTTTGGATAATTTATAATTTCTTACCACTTATTTTACTTTCCTAATTATAAACCTTTATTTTGACCAGATTACGTAATCATTGTTCAAATCATATTTCCTTACTGAGGCCTACATTCAGTTTTGACTTTCCTCCTTCCATCCATTTAGATTGTTTCCACAGTCATGCCACATATTGAACTATATCTTACTGTTCAGATCTCTTACCATGTTTAACTACTTATCTTGAAAATATTGAGCTCAATATTTCATTTTTCTTCTTTGTCGCCCGTGTCCCTCTTAAATTTCAAGGATAAAATTTTTCTAAAGTGTGTAGATTTGTAACCCATGTTTTTCCAGAAGTAAATTTTTTAGTTCAATTCTAAAATTTTAATTTCAAATATTACTTATCTTAATTATTTAAAAAAATTAAATACTAATTAACAATTATAAGAAGGGAAGGACAATTTGGTAAATATTCTAAAAAGAATTGGGTGGAAAGTTTCTAGAAAACCTAATTAGACATGCGTTGAATGAATTTGTAATAAATCAGTTAAGATTTATAAAATTTGATTTTTCCTAAAAACCCTATATATAGGCCTCCACCCAAATCTATTTCTTCAACTCAAGCCAATTATTTTCCTCAACTATTTTTTTTCTCCCACAATTCTTGGCCTCAGCCCATTCTCTTCCCTTCTAAAATATTTTAATTCCCTCTTCAAATTAAGAAATATCCCATCCTATAACCGAATTCGGTTACAACTGAAATCTCTCTCTCTCTGTCGGAGCTCCAACTGGGTCCCGGCCATCTTCGGCCATAGCTGAGCATATTAGTCCCAAACCCATATCTAGTTCAATGATCACATCTTCCACTACCAATAACCAAACCCTTCCACCCCGGGTCCGACCCTGAGGTGGCTCTGGCCCTAGTTCACCAGAGTTTGATCTCAGAGGTTAGCGACCGATCATGTAACCACTACTAGTATAAGAGCTTTAGGGGACCAATGGTATTTTGTCGCCTAAATGTAAAATTAGTTGTCTAAGATTTTTTTGCCACCAAATTTCTTGGTCGCAAGCATCGCCGCCTCAGGCTTCTGGCCCAAAGTCAGGAACCACTAATTAAGTATTTTAGTTGTAAAAGATCTTTGTCGTCCCAAAGTTCTTTCTCGGATGCAACCTGTGGAACATTTTCCATCGTCGGCTGCCACGGACCGACATTAGTCAGTGATCCGCCTCGGCTACAAAATCCACCGCCTCCACAGCCAGTGTGGTTGTGGATCTTGACCTCTCGCTGTTGTTGGCGCTTCCCTACACATTGGTACACGTCGGCAATAGAGATACTCCAGACTCCACGTGGATTCTGACATATCCACCTCATAATACCACCTTCCTCAAACCAAGCACACGTGCCATTGTGAACTCCCATATTAGCCGGAGCCGTAGGATCAAGTGCCACCACTGCCGAATTTCCCTTCTAGTATTCATGGTGAGTTCCTCTTCTATCTGTTCTCTTTCCTCCTTTAAATTAGGCTTTTGATAAGGGCACTACACATTTTACTCGGAGCTAGCCCATTGATAAATTAGAAAAAATTACAAGTTTGCCATCATGAAAGTTACTCGGGACTAGCCCACTGTTATAATCAGGACTGTCAAAATTTTGACAGTCCTACCACTTGGAAGGACTGTCAAAATTTTGACAGTCCTACAAAATATTAGGACTGTCAAAATTTTGACAGTCCCATTTATAAGGACACTGCACATTTGACTCTGGGCTAGCCCATTGAAAATTTACAAAAAATTACAAGTTTGCCATCATGAAAGTTACTCGGGGCTAGCCCCCAGTTATAATCAGGACTGTCAAAATTTTGACAGTCCTACCACTAGGAAGGACTGTCACAAATTTGACAGTCCTACCCTTGTAAGGACTGTCAAAATTTTGACAGTCCTACAAATTTTTAGGACTGTCAAAATTTTGACAGTCCATTTCCCAAAATTACAAGTTTGCCACTCTGATAGTTAGTTGGGGCTACCCCACACCAAAGTATAAAAGTGAAATGGGTTTCTATTTTTGGCATTCCACCTAGACTTAAGAAACCCTCCTTCCACCAAGCCCAAACCTAAATTTGGAAATAGCTTAGTTGTGGTTGGAGGAGTATTTTACTTTGGTGATACTATAAGGAATATTCTTCCGGTATGTCTTCGACAACTTACGTTGAATAAGTTTTGCAATTGTGCGAAAAAGATTTAGTTTATTTTGATTAATGTAGGAACAATGAATGAAAAAATGTTCGATGACGAAGTCGGATCCTCCAATTCATTAATTATGCACTCCGGACGTTCCGAAGAACAAGTTGGTTGTTCCGAAGCACGTACGGTACGTAAAACGACAACCCTAATTTGACAGTCACGAGTTAGGACTGTAAACATTAGACAGTCCTATATAAATATAGGACTGTCAAATATTTCACAGTCCTATATAAATATAGGACTGTCATAAATTCGACAGTCCTACTTAAAAGTAGGACTGTCATAATTTTGACAGTCCTATATAAAAATTGGACTGTCAAAATAGTGACAGTCCTGGATAATTATATGAAGTTATTAATTTTTATATTATTTTATATTGGTTATAGGACCAACCTTGTTCAGATATTGTGGTACATGCTACTGTTGGTGATGTGAATGATATTTTCTCAACGGATATTTTCTCAACGGATCCAAAAATCATGTCGGACGACTACTTTGATATTTTAATCGATTGATACTGCCCCATGTGAAAATGTATATTGTGTTGATCCATGTATGTTTAAGTGTATATTGAACTATATGTTGTATGTTGTGTAATGAAAAGAGTTATGAAGATTTTGATTGTATATTGCGCATTGCTACTAATAACTTAGGACTGTCATTATGAAAAACTGTCAGGATACTAGGACTGTCACAATTTTGACAGTCCTAGTGTAAACTAGGACTGTCAAAATTGTGACAGTCCTAAAGTTTACTCACTGTCAATATGCACATTTATATAACTTTAGGACTGTCACAATTTTGACAGTCCTAGTGTAAACTAGGACTGTCAAAATTGTGACAGTCCTAAAGTTTACTCACTGTCAATATGCACATTTATATAACTTTAGGACTGTCACAATTTTGACAGTCCTAGTATAAACTAGGACTGTCAAAATTGTGACAGTCCTAAAGTTTACTCACTGTCAATATGCACATTTATATAACTTTAGGAAACTAGGACTGTCAAAATTGTGACAGTCCTAAAGTTTACCAACTGTAAATATGCACATTTATATAACTTTAGGACTGTCACAATTTTGACAGTCCTGGTGTAAACTAGGACTGTCAAAATTGTGACAGTCCTAAAGTTTATTCACTGTCAATTTTGACAGTCCTAAAGGCAAAATTAACTCATAGTGTCACAACATGGCAAAATTAACTCAAAGTGTCACAAGTAGGCAAAATTAACATGGCAAAATTATAGTTTAAAGTTTTACAACTCAAATCCTCAATATCGTCAAAAGTCATATTCAATGAAACTTTTACAACGTTTACAGCTCAAATTTTACAACTCAAAATGATTGTTCAAACGTCATGGCGCCTCTTCGTGCGTTGCTCTCTAGTATCCAAGAAAGGATATTCTTCAGCGTTGTCGATTTTTTGGAGTTCGTCATTGATTGTTATATAATTGGAACCCTGACAACTGACGATGCTTCTTCCCAACTTCTTAACTTTCCTTGCCTATTCATGAAAAATAAAAAAAATTGTTAGTCACAGTTACAAATATCAAACTTAAACTCTACAAGTAGGCTCACCATCTTGACCAGTGCAGTATATAAGACCGATTTGGGAGGAAGATCTGACAGTACACGCACAATATCCCCTCCGCGTTGGAACAAGGTCGGTAGTCCGACACCGGCGTAGTAGGCGAGGTAGTCGTCGCTGCACTCCGCCATATTGACTGCTGCTAGCCGGTCGGTATCTCTAATGACGTGGCGTTGCCACTCGGTGAAGAAGTCTGATACCCGGTTGAAATGAGCAGGTATATAGTTTAGCGGTTTTGTACCGCGCGGAGGATTTATCATTTGCAAAGTTCGCCTTGGGACAGTTTGTACGTAGCCAAACTGACGTAGCACTCTATCCAGCATATAAGCCTCCTTGATCTCATGACAACTGATAAGACCGTGATATAAGGCGACTGGTTGCAACGGACGGGTAGTCTGTCGTAAATCACGGTATGGATCCCATACAATCTGTACCACATAAAATTTAGCATAACGTCATTTAGCATAACGTAGTAAATTAATACCAATTAAGTACAAAATTAGGTCTATATTCACCTCTTCTGTCGTCATATCTTCGAGTGCATGCCGTAGAGCGGCCAATGTGTGAGAACGTTTGGCATCTTCTTTAGTAGGCTTCCATCGGCACATTCTAGGCAGGTTCTCGTCATACCCTCGGTTCAGCTTCGCCCGCTGCAGGGTCGGAAAGTGCTCGTATATCCATGCCTTCACGTTACCGGAAATATATTAGTCCAAAAATAAACAACACAATTTAAATTTATGTAAACAAGTTGACAAAGATATATCTATACATGGAGTAGAGTCTGGCATCCGAAAATTGTCTTCGAACCCACACGGGATGCCGCACCAAGCTCGCGGTAAAGGTATGCCAGTATACCGCTTCCCCAAGAAATTTCGTCCACCGTTTCAAGGTTGTCCAAATTGATGAGATATTTGGCATTTATGGACGTTCCAGACTTATCGGTAATGCCGACAGCCCCTAAGATGAACTGCATATATCCGCGGGCCATATTTTCGCTATTATCAATTTCGGGGGCCGGCTCAGCGAATATCTCCTCCAAATATTTTAGAGGAAGTCCGTAGGACTTCTTGAATTCTCGAAGACTAGTAAAACTAGTGGCATCAACTCCCAGACACCCTGATACATAATCCACCATATAGTCGTAATAGTTGATGCTCGAATCATCCAAAATATTATTCTGCATGGGACGACCATCAACCCTAAGTCCCAATATATGATGGACGTCATCAAGGGTAATCGTCAACTCCCCATTGGGTAGATAGAAAGTATTGGTCTCTGGATGCCACCGTTCTACAAATGCTGAAATCAGTGCATTATCCACCGTCGTATATGAGTAGCTACCCAAATATTGTAGACCGGTGGGACTGATTTTTGACTTCACATCATCTCCCAGTAATTCATACCTCCATGTATTGCATTTTTTGCCATGGTTGATTACCGTCAACATACGACTACTCTCCTGAAAAGTCAACAATTGGATGAAATTAAACCTCTATGTAAAATATACTTTCAACTGACAACTATATATAAATGTATCATAACGTAATGTACTTACCGGATTGTTCCATATTTGGTATGCAATATGGTTTTCGATCGACGGTAACATAGAGCAACCGTTTGGACGAGTGTCGACTGGACTATCTGCCTGCTCAGAAGGTCCCGAACCATCAGTAGGCCGGTTTCTGAGAGTTTATGGAAGACTCTCGAAAGGACTATCTGCAGGCTGAGAAGGTCCTGAACCATCAGTAGGCCGATTTGAAACATTTGGCATGTCCTCATCGGAGGAGGAAGAAGAACCGAAAGAACTAGGAGGAGCACGTCTCTTCGAACGAAGGGCAATCTTCTTCGTCAATGGACGTTTCCTCACTTCAGGGCGTGCCTCGGCCTCGCGAATAGTGACGACTTGCGAAACTGTGCGTTCCTTATGCATCGACGCAGTAGGGCGTCTTCTCATTTCTTCATCCACAGTGTCCTTTCCAAGGGCATGACTATAAGACAAAAATAAATATATACAGACAAATTATTTTCTATTTTAACATAATAATCCAATTTTTTTCAGGACTGTAGCCATTTCTACAGTCCTGTAAGTATACAGGACTGCAGATTTTTCAACAGTCCTAATCTTTTAGGACTGTTGAATTTCCTATAGTCCCATATAGATTTAGGACTGTAGGAAATTCGACAGTCTATATATATATAGGACTGTCGAATTTCCTACAGTCCTAAATCTATATGGGACTGTAGGAAATTCTACAGTCCCGCTCGATACTGCTCGACAATGTCGAGCAGTCTCGACATTGTACGCCCTAAAATCATGTTCCAAACGACTTGTATGTCTAAACTACATCCTAGACTCCGTCAAGGACTAGTATGCCCTCATTTGAAAGAAAATAACTCAAAATTTTCAAAATGCAAGAGGATTTCTTATAATTTTTGGACAATTTTGCAAATACAATAGCACAAGGAGAATGATGATTTCTACCTTGGTTCTTTCGAGACTTTGGGAGCCATTGACAAGGAGGAGGAGGACAGCGGAGATCGGCCGGCGGGAGGGGGTCAGCGGCAGGGGGGAAAGCTCCCGTCGGGTGGGGAGGGTTTGGGAGGGTTTGGAGAAGTGGACTAGTATGAGTAAAAACTTGGGCTACTAAGAGTAAATGTTGCTCTTTAGTGGGCTAGCCCCAATCCTGGGCTAGCCCCAAGTAAATTTGGCAGTGCCCTTATCAAAAGCCTTAAATTAGGGATCAAGAGTAGACAATAGTTTTAGTATAAGTTGGGCTGTGAGATAGTTTGGGCCCAATGACTAAGTAAATAATTTAATTGGGCCAAGGCCCGGGTTATACTAAAGATATTAAATTTTGTTTTAAGTTGCGGACCAGTATACTGAATGAGATTTAGATATGTATAGTGCGCCTATTTTATGTTAGAAAAAAAGAATTTTTTTTTAGGAAATTCAAGATTATAATAAATAAATTCAGTAATTGGGATGGTTCAATATACCTTTTATAAAGGAAATTTATAATAAGAACTATTTTAAGTGGTATTTGATTTTTTTAAAGTCCATAGGAAATAAAGGAAACTATCTAGCCAGATAATTAATAGGCTTTAAATAAAACTTGTAAATAAATTAATTTTGGGCTTCACTAAAATGAGAAGACAATGGGTTCATTGTTGCTTCGAAAAAAAAATTGAATATGTCAACAAGGAATAAGAAAAAGAAGTTTAGTGGGTCATTTATCTTCAAGTGGTCTTTAGATGTATGAATTAGAATTGGGCTTTTAAAGGACTAACGATTGGGCCAAAATGATATATAATAACTAAGTGGATAAATAAATAAAAAAATTGCTTCTACGTAAACTAGCATATATGCACGTGCGTTGAACGTATTTATTATTAGGAAGATTAAAATACACTTGTAGTCAAAATTTGTTCATTTTCAATGAATGAATAATGCTAAACAAAGTCTATTTTTATCTCCTTTTTAGATACTCAATGCATTTAAGAGCTATCGTAATTAGTAATACAAAAGGTCAACTCTTGTATTTACCTAGATATCCCCTATTAATTTTAATTAGTAATATAATAAAGTGTATTTTGGAAAGGATATTTCACGGTGAAGCCTAATTTTGGCATTATATAGTAGAATAAATTATGGGTTCCTTCTTAAATAAGCATACGGATCTACTACGAGCCAAGGACTTCTAGATCCTAAATAGGAATTCCATGAGATATATAGGAAACTTAATATACTCTTGCATTTATGAATATGTTGGACTATGCAGAATATCAGCAAGCATTAGACCTGAGGCAAGTACACTATAACTTGGACTATTTACTTACTATTGATTCATGTTGGACACAATAGTGACATGTAGACATTGTATCTTATTGTGATTGTATTATAGGGACGAAAAAATACTGAGTATGTATGTGACATGTAAAATCCCTCAAAATTATAAATATATTTTCTAATAAATAAATAATAATAGCAATTTTTAATAAATTAAGTTGTAGGAAAATAAAGGAATCATTATTCTAATTTTTATAGGAATTTTTGGAAATAGATATAAATTTTTAAAGAGATATTATAGTTTAAAGAGATAAAACTAAATAAAAAAATAAATAAATAATAAAATAGTGTGAAAAAAATTGGTGTGAAGGAATAATTCCTATACATGAAATTACCCAAAGAAATTATAAACGAAACTAGAAAAGAAAAGAATTTAGAAAATAAAATAAAATAAAATAAAAAGAAAAAGAAAAAGAAAAAGAAAGAAAAAGAAAAAGAAAAGAAAAGAAAAGAAAAGAAAAAGAAATAGTATACTAAATAACTCACGAGATATTCAAAATCTCGCGAGTCAGTCAACTCACCCCAAACCCATTGGAACCCGACCACTCCCCCTAATGGCTGAAGCCAACCCAAACACCCTATGTTCAACCTAACCAAAACCCTATCAAACCTTGACCAAATTGGACGAAATAAAATCCTGTACAAACTATCACGACCCACACCCGGATGATCGGGACACGAGTACGTGGTACGTCCAGCCTACGTCGTAGCATCGGCGGTAGAACGTTGTCTAGGTTAATAATAACTAACTATCAATCTCACACAAAAATATAATCTCAACCTGTCAATGACATCTCAACTCCATAAGGAGAATAAGATGATAACATATAATGATAATACTCAATCAGAAAAATCTATAAGGGAGATAAATGGCATGATATGATAGTAAGAAAAGAGATCCAAATCACACGTCTAAATAAGTCTAATCACACAACATAAAATCTAGTATCAAATAATAACATCCCAATATCTGAGTAAATGTCGAAGACAGATCCGGTACCAAAAAACTGAATAAAAAAGTTATGATAACTAGTGATACCAGCTAGACCTCACTACCAGAATAAGTCAAATTAGCGACGTCTAAAAACGTCGCTAAATAACCAAAAAATGTCGCTAAATTAGTTTAGCGACGTAATTAGCGACGTTATAAAGTTGTCGGAAAAAATCAAGTCGCCAAAAAAAAAATGTCGCTAAACGTCGCTATACCGACGTTTTTAGCGACTTTAATGTGTCGCAAATTTTTGCGACGTTTAGCGACGCCGCTTCACTACATAGCGACGTTCTGTAAAGTCGCTAAACGTCGCTAATTAGCGACTTATATAGCGATGTTACACCGACGTCTTTAATGACCTGGCAATACTGCCGTGGCAGCAGTTGGCGACGTATAGCGACGTCATTAGCGACATCATTAGCGACGTCTATAGCGACGTTACACCGACGTCTTTAATGACCTAGCTATACTGCCATGTCAGCATTTGGCGACGTATAGCGACGTCATTAGCGACGTCATTAGCGACGTATTATAACATCGCTAATTAGCGACGTATTTAACGTCGCTAAACGTCGCCAAACGTCGCTAAAACCGTCGCTAATTTTAAAAAAAATTAAAAAAAAAATATTGTCCAGATTGGTGATTCCCTGCAGTTCTAGTCCTCCTCCTCCTCCATCTCCTCTTCTTGACACCACAAGAACCACCCTTCTTCGACTCCTCCATCTCCACTATATAATCTAATTAAATTAAAGACCACAAGAAGCATTGTTGAAGTATCAATCCAATTAAATTAACTAAAAAATTAAATACCACAAGAAGCATCATACATCATGCCTATTGTTGAAGTATCAATAATTCATAATATACAATCGCATCATAAATAATAATAAAAATAACTATACTACTGCGGATCTGCAGGAGGCTGACCATCGGCGCGCTTGAAGGATAAGAACTCCTCATACTCGTCCCGTGGAATCGACACCGATGTCGATGGATAAGGCAGTGACGTCGGTGGAGGCCGTGCCCGCTCCAAGTCTGCGAGTCGCTGGTTGTAAGAATCCAGGGTAGATAATAGCCTCGTACTGCTATCACCCATTGAATCCTGCATCCTCGTCAGCTTCTCGCCCATCGATAGCTGTCACTACCAGAAAAAGTCAAATTAGCGACGTCTAAAAACGTCGCTAAATAACAATAAATCGTCGCTAATTAGGTTTAGCGACGTCGTTAGCGACGTTTTAAATCAGTCGGGAAACTCCAAGTCGCTAAAACCAAAAACGTCGCTAAACGTCGCTATACCGACGTTTTTTAGCGACTTTAATGTGTCGCTAAATTTAGCGACGTTTTGCGACGCCAAGTCACTAAAAAGCGACGTTTAGTAAAGTCGCTAAACGTCGCTGATTAGCGACGTCAATCGCGATGTTACACCGACGTCTTTAATGACCTGGCTATACTGCCATGTCAGCAATTGGCGACGCTTAGCGACGACTTTAGCGACGTCATTAGCGACGAACTTAGCGACATTTTTCTGTGTCGCTGATTAGCGACGTAATTAGCGACGTAAATTAACGTCGCTAAGCGTCGCTAATAACGTCGCTAATTTTAAAAAAAAAATAAAAAAAAATTCCAGAATCAAACATTGGTGATTCCCTGCAGTTTTACAACATCTTCATCATACACACCAACATGATTCAATCTAGTTAACTATATAATCCAATTAAATTAAAAACCACAAGAAGTATCAATCCAATTAAATGTGGATAACTATATAATCCAATTAAATGTGGATAACATCATGTCTATTGTTGAAGTACCAATAATTCATAAATAATAATAAAAATAACTAGACTACTACGGATCTGCAGGAGGCTGACCAGCGGCGCGCTTCAAGGATAACAACTCCTCATACTCGTCCGTGGAATCGACACCGATGTCGATGGAGAAGGCAGTGACGTCGGTGGCGGCCGTGCCCGCTCTAAGTCTGCGAGTCGCTGGTTGTAAGAATCCAGGGTAGATAACAGCCTCGTACTGCTATCACCCATTGAATCCTGCATCCTCGTCAGGTTCTCGCCCATCGATAGCTGTGACGCATGCATCCTCGTCAGCTTCTCGCCCATCGATAGCTGTGACGCCTGCAGCTCCATGATGTTGCGATCATTGGAGGCTCTAATATCATTTGTCAATTCTCGTAGCTCCGTCATGCTGCGGTCGAGCATATCCAATCGTGCGATAAGCATCGGATCGTCCGCCTGCGGCTGGGACCGGGACTGGTCCTCCATACTTCGCAGCAAGTCGTCACGGAGAGATGCAATCTGACGGTCAACGGCCTCCTGGACGGCCTCCTGGACTCTGGCCGACGACTGCGAGGGCTGCGACTGCGAGGGGTGTGTGGAATGCACAGCTGTCGGGGAGGCCCTAGATGACTGCGTCGCAACCAGGGCGCCATAAGAGCCCGTACCGTAGTACGTACCCCTCTGGAGACCACCAGCTGCGGTCACCCACAGGTCGTCCGCCGACGGAGATGGACCGGGCTGCGACGAAGCACCAGCCTCTCCAGGTGTAGGTGCACTAGCAGTCGCCCGCTCACGAAGCCTAAGATACTCGGCCTAGAAAAGGTTTGAAAACTCAATAATTGCCTAAGTTATATTAAAATAAACACAAAGTAAAGTAATACTTATATAGGTCTGTGAGGCCCTCTCATCAATGAGATTTCCGTCCTTGCGATGGGTGGCCAAGAAGACGGTCACCATGTTTGCATCCTTACCCCTCTGTACCTGTTAAAAATATATTTTTTATTACTAAACTTAAATATTTTTTCCAAGTACCATTTTATGGTACTTATATTAAAATAATATATTTTAAAAGAAAAAACATACCAAACGACGGAAATGTTCCGTCATCGGAATCGAGCCACCACACCACTTGGCAGCATTCTGCCTAGCCGCCTTGGCCTTCTTAGACCTTTCCTTGTAGCTCGGATCGTCGAATCTAGCCCTCATCGCAGTCCACTGCTCAGGCGTGATCCAACCTTGGATCGGTTTTCCAGCACGATTACGAGCCTTCTGGTCATCCAGAGCATCTCGGATAAGCTTGGCGGTAACGGTAGGAAAGAGCCGCTCGATCAACTCGGCCCGGTGCGGAGGATAAAAATACGTTTGCTACAATAAATAATTCATTAAGTTAGCATCATGAATATGCATAAATTAGAGGATTTATTTAATATACTTTTACCTGGAAGTGCGCAAACCAGAACGCCTTCCTCTCCTCCGGAGCCTCAGAGTAGTTGATCCAAGGGCCACCGTAGTTGTTCCTCAGAAATTGGCCCAGGCGTCTCTGAACCGACGATGGACGATATCTATACAGAAATAATAATTTAGATTACTGAAAAAGTCAATATACGATGAATAAAGAGAAACACAAATATATACTAAACTATCTAATTGACTTACTTTGTACCGTCGGCCCAAATCTCTGTCCTCGTCTCCTCCGGTGGTGCGCATGGAGGATCTTGCTGATGCTGGGACAACGTCGGCACGACCTCCTCTACATGCTCATCAGTCTCCATGGTTCCGTCAGCAGGAGGAACGCTGGACGAGGGAGTACTATCACGCCTGGAACTACTCGTCCCAGGAGTGATGCCACGCAACGTCGTCGCAGTCGGAGATGTGGCTGCTCGATATACTGGAGTACTGGGCGACGATGATCCGGAACCAACAGTAGGTAGTACCGGAGTGGCACTCTGTCTACCTCGGGACCTGCCGAATCCTCCGCGTCGTCCTGTCATATCTGATAACAACATATGATGAATATATAGAAACACAAATATATACTACATTCTACAGTCAAAATGTGATACATATCTCAAAGCATTATACAGTCAAAATATAATACATATATTCGTTAATGTCAAAATGTGATACATATCTCAAAGCATTTTACAGTCCAAATATAGTTACATTCTACATGGAATATTTTATATTTTCAATCATCTTCAAAAAATTCATCTTGTTCGCCTTCCTCGTCCTGCTCTTCCTCTTCCTCGTCTTCACTTTCATCTACTTCGTCGTCCTCTTCGGATAATTCTATATCTTCTACATTATTACTCGTGTAATGAGTAACTTCCGTTGAGTCCACATCTACAATATTTGTTACAAGAGGTAGATCGTCCTCCTGATAAGCTATTTCGTCAATGTCAAAGGTATTTTTAGCTTTAGTCTTGCATACTGCCCACCAATCCGACCTCGCTGTCCCCCGTCTAGGATAAGTTGTGAAGTACACGAGCTGAGCCTGACTTGATAGGACAAATGGTTCGTAGCCTTGATATCTACGCTTGTAGTTTATATCCACAAGGCCATGCTTGTCAATTTTTCAACCTTGATCTTGAATCGGATCGAACCATTCACACCTGAATAGCACGATTTTAGCAGGTTCTGGGCCATAATTATATGTCAACTCCATAATCTCTCGTAAGATGCCAAAAAAATCATTGCCCGGATTGACGTCTTTGTAGTTTGTAGATTTGATACACAAACCACTGTTTTTTGTGGAATCAAGATCCAGAAAGCTGTCTCTGATAGAAGCATTTGTTGACTTGAACCTGAACCCATTCACACAGAAACTTGGCCATATTTTTACGGCAGTAATTGGTCCCTTGGCTAGAGTCCTAATAGATTCAGTCTCGGATGATATTAGACGATCGACCTAAATACCAAAGTAGCGATGGTAAGTTATTTGTTTTACAAGTGCAGAAATAAAAAGTAATTACCAAGTATCTTACATATGCGCTCAACCAAGAAGGAAAATGGCATCTCATTTCTTGTTCTACTTCTTCGTCTGTTATGTAGGGTCTAACCGACCTCAACTCATCATTATATGTGCTGAAAAACAATGATGCAACTGCTAATTAGTAGCATAATAGTATCTTATACTATTACATTGAGATGATGTAAACGTGGACGTATTAATTACTTACCCCTCTAGCTTCTCCACTTCATCCTCGTCGCAATTGAGTAATATATACAATTGAGCAGCCCTTAGCTCATCGTCATTCAAATATCTCTTCTTCATTTTTCCCGAAGGCTTTCCGGATGCATTGAATACTTTGAGTATTGCATCATTAGATTCCTTATATGCGTCATCGTTTCTGGGAGCTTTCGTCCTATTAGTAGCAACATGCGGTTTGAAATACGTCGAGCAAAAGTTTGTAATCTCCTCGAGAACATAAGCTTCACAAATAGATCCTTCAACCCGTGCCTTATTTTTCACCTTTCTCTTTAGGTGATTCAGATGACGCTCGAAGGGGTACATCCACCGATAACCGATAGGACCACCAACACGTGCCTCATAGGAAAGATGAATTGGCAAATGCTCCATAGAGTCGAAGAATCCTGGAGGAAACACCTTCTCAAGCTTACATAGTGTTACCGCAATGTCCCTCTCTTGCTTTTCTAGACGATCGACGAGCAAGTTAGTACAACAAAGATCTCTGAAGAATATGCTCAGCTCTGTCAATGGGTCCCAAACGACCTGCGGTAAGAATTCCCGAAATGCAATCGGAATTAACCTCTCCATGAATACATGACAATCGTGGCTCTTCATACCTACTAGTTTGTTCTCCTTGAGGTCGACGCATCTTCTCAAGTTCGACACATACCCGTCTGGAAACTTTAGACCCTGAATCCACCTACAAAGTCTACCTTTATCCTCTTTATCCAGTGAGAAAATTGACTTAGGTTGCTTTAACTTTCCATTCTCCTCCTCTATCAGATGCAATGCAGGACGTCTACATATGTCTTCTAAGTCCAACCTGGCCTTCGGATTATCTTTCGTCTTCCCCTTTACATCCATTACAGTATTAATTATGTTATCAAACACATTCTTCTCGATATGCATGACATCAAGGTTATGTCTGATCAGATTGGTGCTCCAATATGGCAGATCCCAGAATATACTCCTCTTCGTCCAGTTATGGGTGCGACCAAATCCGTCACACTTGTACCCCTTAGCAGGCTCTTCGATAGCACTTGGTAAATCTTTTACCTCTTCCCATATCGTGCATCCGGGCCACCTTGGAGGTGGATTGGCCTTCTCCACAACTCCCGCACGAAAAGCATTCCGATTCCTCCGGTACGGATGATCCTTCGGCAAAAATTGTCGATGACAATCGAAGAAGCACGGTTTGCCTCCGTGTTTCAAACGGAAAGCCTGAGAACGGTCCATGCAATACGGACATGAGAGACGACCATGGGTGCTCCATCCCGATAACATTCCATAGGCCGAAAAGTCGTTGATGGTCCACATAAGTGCTGCCCTCATCTGAAAATTCTGCTTTCTAGAAACATCGTACGTGTTGGCACCTACTTCCCACAGCTGATTCAACTCATCTATCAAAGGCTGTAAGTACACATCGATGTTCCTCTTCGGATTGTTCGGACCCGGGATAATAATGGTTAGGAACATATACGGAGTCTTCATGCACATCCAAGGCGGTAGATTGTACGGAGTGACGATCACAGGCCAACACGAATACTGGGAGCCCGAAAGTCCGAATGGGGTAAAACCGTCAGAGCAGAGCCCCAATCTGACATTAAGCGCTTCGTCGACAAAATGTGGATACTCTCAATCAAAGTGCTTCCATGCTTCTCCATCGGATGGATGATCCAATACTCCTTCGATCTGTTTTCGCCTGTGCCAACTCATGTTTTCTGCAGTCTCCTTAACCATAAACAACCGCTGCAACCGCGGCGTCAAAGGCAAGTAGTGCATCGAATCGGTAGGCTTCCTTGCACCGACAGACTTTCCTCTAACAGTGGCCTTGTAGCGATCAGCACCACAGAATCTACACGCATCTTCATCCTTGTCGTCTTTGTAGTACAACATGCACCCGTTGCGACATGCATCGATTTTCTCGTATCCCATCCAAAGCGATCTCACCATCCTCTTAGATCGATAGAAGTCTTTAGGCAACTTTGCACCCTCGGGCAAGATCTCTATAATCAAATCGAGCAGTCGATTATAGCATTCTTGCGACATGTTAAAATCGGACTTGATGCTCAATAATCTTGTAACCACCTCCAACGGTGAATGGTCCTCACAACCAGGATATAGTGGAGTCCTTGCATTCTCAAGCAACTCCATAAACTTTGCAGCATCGGCATTCGGTACCTCCTCAGCTGCATCATAATTGTCTGGATTGAAACTAGGTCCTGCCGCATCATAATTGTCAGGATTGAAACTAGGCCCCGCCGCATCATAAACCATGTTCACCAACCCGTCGTCGTAAGCATCGTGGTCTTGGACATCCATATACGGCTCCACATAGGGCTCCGACTCCGATGCTAGAGATACAAGTTCTCCGTGCGTGGTCCACTGATAGTAATTCGGCGTAAAGTCCTTCGAGTATAAATGATATGTAACTTCCACTTCTGGATGATATTTTCTGTTGCGACATCTCACACATGGACACTTAATTTTGGTACCGTCCATGTACTGAGGGAACGCCTTGGCGAACTGCAGGAACTGCTGTACACCCTCAATGAATTTATCCCGCACACCGCACATGTCATCAGGATGATGGTTGTACATCCACGAACGATGACGCAGATAGTAATTCATATCCATTTCTAGATACTTCTGCAAAATTGACAGTATGTATCATATGTATCATATAAATCATTACATGCAAAATTAACTTCTGTGTCTGTGTCAGTGTCCGTTATGGGAAAAGCAGTATATATATATATATATATATATATATATATATATATATATATATATATATATATATATATATATATATAACATTACCCAAATAATATCTTAATACCACTTTACTACTATACCTTAACCCACTTCTGTGTCAGTGTCCGGATTTTAGTGTAGTAGGCTCCAGCCGAAGCCAATAAGTTTCTTGAGATGCATGTCCTTAATGATGCATGCTGCGATGATATCTTTGCTCCATTAGAGGCTCTTCATACTGCTAGCTAGTGATTTCAGTAAGTGTTGAAATTAATCCTTTATTTATTTAAGCTGATTTGTAAGTTTCGTTTAGCTAATTCAACTGTTATAGTCATATTATTTAGACCATTAGGCACTTCTTGAAACTGGCAGTAGGGTGAGGAACTGAGATACATAACTCCGCAGTACTTTGCTTTCGGCAATTAACCCCTATATATATTGGGAGTGGAACGAGGAAGTAGCTAGAGCTCAAAATTCTTGGGGCACAATTAAGGACGGTTGCTTAGATCATACACTTCCTGGTCGAATAATTGGCGTTCTAATTAATTTGATCACATGATCAGTTGTTGTACGAATATTCAGGAATTAGTTCTAATTTGTTCACCCAATGTACATAGTCATGACATATGAACATGGATTCAATAATAGCCATCATTTCTTCCCCTCCTCCATTGGACCAATGAATAGTAACCACAAAATCAAACAATTAGTATGTATGTATGTATATATATATATATATATATATATTGCAAAAGTGCAAATAAATACACTTATGTTCGTTCTTTCTTATTCATCGATCCATATTATTTATTTATTTTATACTTGAAAGAAGAAATTAAAATCTGATCTCTACATGATCGCACATGCATGAACATTGTCAAAAAACCTAACCCTAACCCTAACCCTAACCCTATGTCAAAAAACCTAACCCTAACCCTAACCCTAACCCTAACCCCATGTCAAAAAACCTAACCCAAACCCTAACCCTAACCCTAACCCTAGGTCCAGATCAGTGTCTGTGTCAGTGTGTGTGTGTGCCGTGTCTGTGTCTGTATCAGTGTCAGTGTGTGTGTCGTGTTTGTGTCAATGTCACATGTGTCCTGTGAGAGAGAGAGAGAGAGAGAGAGAGAGAGTATACCTTGCCGGAGTAGTCGCGGTCGACGGAGCTGGGGGGTGGGGGGAAATTTATTTTCGAATCAAAATTTCAACTGACGGGGAAAAATGAAACCGACCCCTAATTAACCAAATTTTAGCGACGTTTAGCGACGTCCAATAAAAAATGTCGCTAAATTAAATATTTGCGACGTAAAGGACGTCGCTAAACACGTTGCTAAATATTTTGAGTTTAAATGTCGCTATATACGTCGCTAAACGTCGCTAAATTAGACATATTAGCGACGTTTAGCGACCTTAATTGAACTTATAGCGACTTATCTTTTAAAATCGTATTAAAAGTCGCTAAACGTCGCTAAATATCGCCATTTAGCGACGTCTAGCGACGTGTTTATAATGAGTCGCTAATTTATATATTATTAGCGACATTTCTTTTGACGTCGCTAAAATACGTCGCTAATCCCGCTTTTTCTAGTAGTGTGTGACGCCTGCAGCTCCATGATGTTGCGGTCATTGGAGGCTCTAATATCATTTGTCAGGTCCCGTAGCTCCGTCATGCTGCGGTCGAGCATATCCAATCGTGCGATGAGCATCGGATCGTCCGCCTGCGGCTGGGACCGGGGCTGCTCCTCCATACTTCGCAGCAAGTCGTCACGGAGAGACGCAATCTGACGGTTAACGGCCTCCTGGACTCCGACCGACGACTGCGAGGGCTGCGACTGCGAGGGGTGTGTGGAATGCGCAGCTGTCGGGGAGGCCCTAGATGACTGCATCGCAACCAGGGTGTCATAGGAGCCCGTACCGTAGTACGTACCTCTCTGGAGACCACCAGCTTCGGTCACCCACAGGTCGTCCACCGACGGAGATGGAGCGGGCTGCGACGAAGTACCAGCCTCTCCAGGTGTAGGTGCACTAGCAGTCGCCCGCTCACGCAGCCTAAGATACTCGGCCTAGAAAAGGTTTGGAAACTCGATAATTGCCTAAGTTATATTAAAATAAACACAAAGTAAAGTAATACTTACATAGGTCTGTGAGGCCCTCTCATCAATGAGATTTCCGTCCTTGCGATGGGTGGCCAAGAAGACGGTCACCATGTTTGCATCCTCACCCCTCTGTACCTGTTAAAAATATATTATTTATTACTAAACTTAAAATTTTTTTCAAAGTACCATTTTATGGTACTTGTATTAAAATAATATATTTTAAAAGAAAAAATATACCAAACGACGGAAATATTCCGTCATCGGAATCGAGCCACCACACCACTTGGCAGCATTCTGCCTAGCCGCCTTGGCCTTCTTAGACCTTTTCTTGTAGCTCGGATCGTCGAATCTAGCCCTCATCGCAGTCCACTGCTCAGGCGTGATCCAACCTTGGATCAGTTTTCCAGCACGATCACGAGCCTTCTGGTCATCCAGAGCATCTCGGATAAGCTTGGCGGCAACGGTAGGAAAGAGCCGCTCGATCAACTCGGCCCGGTGCGGAGGATAATACGTTTGCTACAATAAATAATTCATTAAGTTACCATCACGAATAAGTTATATAATATGCATAAATTCGAGGATTTATTTAATATACTTTTACCTGGAAGTGCGCAAACCAGAACGCCTTCCTCTCCTCCGGAGCCTCAGAGTAGTTGATCCAAGGGCCACCGTAGTTGTTCCTCAGAAATTGGCCCAGGCGTCTCTGAACCGACGATGGACAATATCTATACAGAGATAATAATTTAGATTACTAAGCCGGTCAATATACGATGAATAAAAAGAAACACAAATATATACTAAACCATCTAATTGACTTACTTTGTACCGTCGGCCCAAATCTCTGTCTTCGTCTCCTCCGGAGGTGCGCATGGAGGATCTTGCTGATGCTGGGACAATGTGAGCACGGCCTCCTCGACATGCTCATCTGTCCCCATGGTTCCGTCAGCAGGAGGAACGCTGGACGAGGGTGTACTATCACGCCAGGAACTACTCGTCCCAACAGTCGGAGATGTGAGTGATCGATATACTGGAGTACTGGGCGATGATGATCCGGAACCAACAGTAGGCAGTACCGGAGTGGCACTCGGTCTACCTCGGGACCTGCCGAATCCTCCGCGTCGTCCTGTCATATCTGATAACAACATATGATGAATATAGAGAAACACAAATATATACTACATTCTACAGTCGAAATGTGATACATATCTCAAAGCATTATACAGTCAAAATATAATACATATATTCGTTAATGGGTACATCTACTTTGTCAATTTTCCAATATTGATCTATCTTCTACAGTCATAATATAGTTACATTCTACATGCAATATTTTTTAATTTCAATCATCTTCAGAAAATTTATCTTGTTCGCCTTCGTCGTCCTGCTCTTCCTCTTTCTCGTCTTTACTTTCATCTACTTCGTCATCCTCTTCGGATAATTCTACATCTTCTACATTATTACTCGTGTAATGAGTAACTTCTGTTGAGTCCACATCTACAATATTTGTTACAAGAGATAGATCGTCCTCCTGATAAGCTATTTCGTCAATGTCAAAGGTATTTCTAGCTTTAGTCTTGCATATTGTCCACCAATCCGACCCCGCTGTCCCCCGTCTAGGATAAGTTGTGAAGTACACGAGCTGAGCCTGACTTGATAGGACAAATGGTTCGTAGCCTTGATATCTACGCTTGTAGTTTATATCCACAAGGCCATGCTTGTCAATTTTCCAACCTTGATCTTGAATATGATCGAACCATTCACATCTGAATAGCACGATATTAGCAGGTTTTGTGCCATAATTATATGTCAACTCCACAATCTCTCGTAAGATGCCAAAAAAATCATTGTCCGGATTGACGTCTTTGTAGTTTGAAGATTTGATACACAAACCACTGTTTTTCGTGGAATCAAGATCCAGAAAGCTGTCTCTGATAGGAGCATTTATTGACTTGAACCTGAACCCATTCACACAGAAACTTGGCCATATTTTTACGGCAGTAATTGGTCCCTTGGCTAGAGTCCTAATAGATTCAGTCTCGGGTGATATTAGACGATCGACCTAAATATCAAAGTAGCGATAGTAAGTTATTTGTTTTGCAAGTGCAGAAATAAAAATTAATTACCAAGTATCTTACATATGCGCTCAACCAAGAAGGAAAATGGCATCTCATATCTTGTTCTACTTCTTCGTCTGTTATGTAGGGTCTAACCGACCTCAACTCATCATTATATGTGCTGAAAAACAATGAAGCAACTGCTGATTAGTAGCATAATAGTATCTTATACTATTACATTGAGATGATGTAAACGTGGACGTATTATAATTACTTACCCCTCTAGCTTCTCCACTTCATCCTCGTCGCAATTGAGTAATATATACAATTGAGCAGCCCTTAGCTCATCGTCATTCAAATATCTCTTCTTCATTTTTTCCGAAGGCTTTCCGGATGCATTGAATACTTTGAGTATTGCATCATTAGATTCCTGATATGCGTTATCGTTTCTGG
Source organism: Iris macrosiphon (assembly GCA_036927795.1). Lineage (NCBI taxonomy): Eukaryota > Viridiplantae > Streptophyta > Magnoliopsida > Asparagales > Iridaceae > Iris > Iris macrosiphon. The sequence continues at coordinate 42,901,737 of JAYESA010000004.1, forward strand.
GAGCTTTCGTCCTATTAGTAGCAATATACGGTTTGAAATACGTCGAGCAAAAGTTTGTAATCTCCTCGAGAACATAAGTTTCACAAATAGATCCTTCAACCCGTGCCTTATTTTTTACCTTTCTCTTTAGGTGATTCAGATGACGCTCGAAGGGGTACATCCACCGATAACCGACAGGACCACCAACACGTGCCTCATAGGAAAGATGAATTGGCAAATGCTCCATAGAGTCAAATAATCCTGGAGGAAACACCTTCTCGAGCTTACATAGTGTTACCGCAATGTCCCTCTCTTGCTTTTCTAGACGATCGACGAGCAACTTAGTACAACAAAGATCTCTGAAGAATATGCTCAGCTCTGTCAATGGGTCCCAAACGACCTGCGGTAAGAATTCCCGAAATGCAATCGGAATTAACCTCTCCATGAATACGTGACAATCGTGGCTCTTCATACCTACTAGTTTGTTCTCCTTGAGGTCGACGCATCTTCTCAAGTTCGACACGTACCCGTCTGGAAACTTTAGACCCTGAATCCACCTACAAAGTCTACCTTTATCTTCTTTATCCAGTGAGAAAACTGACTTAGGTTGCTTTAACTTTCCATTCCCCTCCTCTATCAAATGCAATGCAGGACGTCTACATATGTCTTCTAAGTCCAACCTGGCCTTCGGATTATCTTTCGTCTTCCCCTTTACATCCATTACAGTATTAATTATGTTATCAAACACATTCTTCTCGATATGCATGACATCAAGGTTATGTCTGATCAGATTGGTGCTCCAATATGGCAGATCCCAGAATATACTCCTCTTCGTCCAGTTATGGGTGCGACCAAATCCGTCACACTTGTACCCCTTAGCAGGCTCTTCGATAGCACTTGGTAAATCTTTTACCTCTTCCTATATCGTGCATCCGGGCCACCTTGGCGGTGGATTGGCCTTCTCCATAACTCCCGCACGAAAAGCATTCCGATTCCTCCGGTACGGATGATCCTTGGGCAAAAATTATCGATGACAATCGAAGAAGCACGGTTTGCCTCCGTGTTTCAAACGAAAAGCCTGAGAACGGTCTATGCAATACGGACATGAGAGACGACCATGGGTGCTCCATCCTGATAATATTGCATAGGCCGGAAAGTCGTTGATGGTCCACATAAGTGCTGCCCTCATCTGAAAATTCTGCTTCCTAGAAACATCGTACGTGTTGGCACCTACTTCCCACAGCTGATTCAACTCATCTATCAAAGGCTGTAAATACACATCGATGTTCCTCTTCGGATTGTTCGGACCCGGGATAATAACGGTTAGGAACATATACGCGCTTCCTCGGCAAAATGTGGATACTCTCGATCAAAGTGCTTCCATGCTTCTCCATCGGATGGATGATCCAATACTCCTTCGATCTGTTTTCGCCTGTGCCAACTCATGTTTTTTGCAGTCTCCTTAACCATAAACAACCGCTGCAACCGCGGCGTCAAAGGCAAGTAGTGCATCGAATCGGTAGGCTTCCTTGCACCGACAGACTTTCCTCTAACAGTGGCCTTGTAGCGATCAGCACCACAGAATCTGCACGCATCTTCATCCTTGTCGTCTTTGTAGTACAACATGCACCCGTTGCGACATGCATCGATTTTCTCGTATCCCATCCAAAGCGATCTCACCATCCTGTTAGATCGATAGAAGTCTTTAGGCAACTTTGCACCCTCGGGCAAGATCTCTATAATCAAATCGAGCAGTCGATTATAGCATTCTTGCGACATGTTAAAATCGGACTTGATGCTCAATAATCTTGTAACCACCTCCAACGGTGAATGATCCTCACAACCAGGATATAGTGGAGTCCTTGCATTCTCAAGCAACTCCATAAACTTTGCAGCATCGGCATTCGGTGCCTCCTCAGCTTCATCATAATTGTCCGGATTGAAACTAGGTCCCGCCGCATCATAATTGTCAGGATTGAAAGTAGGCCCCGCCGCATCATAAACCATGTTCACCAACCCGTCGTCGTAAGCATCGTGGTCTTGGACATCCATATACGGCTCCACATAGGGCTCCGACTTCGATGCTAGAGATACAAGTTCTCCGTGCGCGGTCCACTGATAGTAATTCGGCGTAAAGCCCTTCGAGTATAAATGATATGTAACTTTCACTTCTGGATGATATTTCCTGTTGCAACATCTCACATACGGACACTTAATTTTGGTACCGTCCATGTACTGAGGGAACGCCTTGGCGAACTGCAGGAACTGCTGTACACCCTCAATGAATTCATCCCGCACACCGCATATGTCATCAGGATGACGGTTGTACATCCACGAATGATGACGCAGATAGTAATTCATATCCATTTCTAGAAACTTCTGCAAAATTGACAGTATGTATCATATAAATCATTACATACAATAGTTTATCACCTAACTTCCTAACTTAACCGTACTATAAAAATCATAACTGATATAATACATATTTTCATTTATTAAAACTGCAGCTGCCCCCAACCCCATAGTACTATGAACTGCACTATAAGTGTGCAGTCAACATCCTAGAAATAGTGTATCATACTATAGAACTGCAGCTGCCCCCAACCACACTCCTAGGTCCTGATCAGTGTCTGTGTCAGTGTGTGTGTGTGTGCCATGTCTGTGTCTGTGTCAGTGTCCGTTATGGGAAATGCAGTATATATATATATATATATATATATATATATATATATATATATATATATATATATATATATATATATATATATATAACATTACCCAAATAATATCTTAATACCACTTTACTACTATACCTTAACCCACTGCCCCAAGATACTAATCCACAACCTTGTTACTAGCTTATATTCTAATATCTATACTACCCACTTAACTTGACACTATCCCTCACTGACACACTTCTCCAACTCACACACTTGCATAATACTACCTAAAGCTAATCACTGCCTACTTCTTCTAGTGCACTGTACACAGTTGCATACATCCCTTAGCTGAACACATCACTAATCCTAACATCTGCAACTTGCAGTAGGTTCCAGGGAGCTACTGCTCAGTCATGGCATGCACTAAGGCACCTGGTGCTTGAACAATTTTTGCATCAAAAGTTTTCCAAGTACACGGGCTATTGCTCTATGAAATGGATAACCCCATGCATTGTGGCTGTACTCACTCACAATTACCGGCAGATTTTTGCACTCCCTTTAATAAAAAACCTAACCCCTCAAACTGGCACACTGATACACACATACACTCTTAAGAAATCTGTAATCAAAACTCACCTGGTACCAACAACACCTATTAAGTACTCTAAATTCTATACTTCATATAAACACTCCATCTATACTCATATAAACACTCCATCTATACTCCCAGATCTGTGATACACCTATATGAATGCTCAACCTTCACACCTATTACTTATTCTCTTCAACACATATATTCACTCAAACAAATTCTAGACTTGGGCCAGTCGGCCCTAACCCTAACCCTAACCCTAACCCCATGTCAAAAAACCTAACCCTAACCCTAACCCTAGGTCCTGAACAGTGTCTGTGTCAGTGTGTGTGTGTGTGCCGTGTCTGTGTCTGTGTCAGTGTGTGTGTGTGTGTCGTGTTTGTGTCAATGTCACATGTGTCCTGTGAGAGAGAGAGAGAGAGAGAGAGAGAGAGAGAGTAGGGTTTACCGGAGTAGTCGCGGTGGAGAGCCGGTCGACGGAGCGGGGGGGGGGATTTCTTTTCTTTTTGAAATTTCAACAGATGGGGAAAAATGAAACCGAGCCCTAATTAACCAAATTTTAGCGACGTTTAGCGACGTCCAATAAAAACGTCGCTAAATTAAATTTTAGCGACGTCAAGGACGTCGCTAAACACGTTGCTAAATATTTTTAATATAAAGGTCGCTATATACGTCGCTAAACGTCGCTAAATTAGACATATTAGCGACGTTTAGCGACCTTAATTGAACTTATAGTGACTTATCTTTTAAAATCTTAATAAAAGTCGCTAAACGTCGCTAAATATCGCCATTTAGCGACGTCTAGCGACGTTTTTATAAGGAGTCGCTAATTTATATATTATTAGCGACGTTTCTTTTGACGTCGCTAAAATACGTCGCTAATCCCGCTTTTTCTAGTAGTGCCTCTCTACAATCACTCCTAAACTACAGGGTCCAAGGATGCTGCTACTCCCTCCTGTAGCTCATAATAAGTCGGACACCAATCCTCCAAGTTAATACCTAAAAATATTATCCAGTCAGGATGTAACGAGCACAACTCTAATAGCAGTTCCAATTAATTAATAATGACTGTAAAATAGTAATAGTAAACGTAATACATGATGAAAAGACAGTAAACTGATATCATGGTAAAACTGTATTGAGAAATAGATAATAGTAAATTGTAGTCATGGCAGGGAAGGTAATGAGGAGTAAGTAACATGAGCAAGCCAACATAATCATCATGTATGAACTGAACAAGAAAGAACTGTAACTATACTAAGTATTTTGAAATACTAGTTAGATATCTGATGGGTTTGGGATATTCAATGATTTACACTAAGGGAAAGCTAGCTCAATCATAAGTGAAGTGCATGATTAGCTAGTAGCCGATGATTTATACTACTTGTCAATGGTTTTGATCACATATCTAGCTAGCACCTCCCCACCCCAACTAATACAATAGATCCAACCATGACACGTTACGATACAATGAATAATAACAATAGCAATACGATGAACAATGTCCAATAATCAATGCGATGAATAATGTAACATTCCATGACTGAAGATCTAATATATATACCAATATGTTTACCATCGTGCCAGGAATCAGGTATAACATCACTAAATACTTGTATCATAGTAATTATCAAGTAATGGAAACTATCAGAGAATGTACTCGCCTTGGTCTAGAGCAATAAACATCAAACAGTATTTGTACTAGAGTCCAAGTGACCTATATATGCATTATCAATGTTAACAGGTGATTTAGAATCATAAACATGCTTGGTTAACCATAAATTAGGTTTCTAAGTCATTTATAGGTCGTCATGGTCAAACTAGGTCATCACCCAATTTTGGGTTCCAAACTATCTAGCAAGTTGATCTATGAAGTCACACTAGCTAATACTAGGTACATTCTAGGTATTCTAGATCATACTAAGTAATACTAGTTAATACTAGACTTCCTAGGTTATTATTACCTATAGGAATTAGCATAATAGATATCATATGTATATATCATACTAAGTAATACTAGTTAATATAGGAATTAGCATAAGTGATGGTTCAGTCTTCCTTGAATCCGCTCAGATCGGATGATTTAGAAGCACAACCTGCTCGCATGGTTATACCAGTTAAGTAAATCATGCTTCGCATCAGACCACAAAAATTGTGGATAGGCTGTATCGAATCAGGTGGAGCGATAGGCTATGTCGGCTCAACAGATGGCCAAACAGATAAGTAAACGTGGACGGGCCCTGACCTTTCTCCTCTACTCCTTTATGTTTAATAAAATAAATCAGTTGCATGCTAGCGATATCATAGATTCGGCGAGCGTGGCCCGGAGAAACACAAGTCGAAACATGAGTTAAACGCTAAGATAGAACATTGAAACAAAGTATATCGAGGCGTATATAAAGCGCATGAGTATCTAACGAAAATGGTTCGTTAAGTGAGGAGGCAGTTGTGGCAAAATACCACGGAACTGCCAGTAGACAGGAGATGCAAACGTGTATCCGTGCACGAGATTATCATAAGAACGCATCGACATGCAAAGCGTACAGTTGCGGTTCAAAACCATGCAATTATGTCGGAACGAGAATGGTGCCACGAAACTATCGATCATGGATAGGACATCATGGAACACTTTGTCGAGAAGCGGTACGGTGACTCAGTACTTCGGGGCCTATGGGTCGTCAAGAAATATACGATATCAGAAAGGGCAAGGTCCCTCCAAAGTGTAATACTATATCAGAAAGGGCAAAGGTGCCTCAAAATATTTGGTGACTACGAGTCGCCACGGAACAATGATTTGGAGGACGGAAGAGAAATGAAGCAAGAGATTTAGTGGGACGAGTAAACTTGTTCCTTGACCGTACTTACAAGTTAAAAATGTTGCATAAGTTCATAAACGATACTGCTTAATTCTGCTCCGTGTCATGCATTTGCGTCATAGCTAATAATTCATGTATTTACATGGTTATGGACAACTCGTACACAAGCTAGGATATTTCCCTGATACGAGTGTCCGGGCTACCGGAACCGTGATCGACCATGGGGGGAGATAAAATAAGTCGTGCAATAACACACGGCATTGCGGACCTCCAGATGGCTCGCCACTCAACTGAGAGGACTACACCAATTACTAATAATAGTCCTTTTTGGTGGCAACAATATCACCAATGACCTTCATATAGATAAAGAGTATGCAATGTTCCATATGCAAGGGTGGACGTGCTAATGAGCGTCTACCTTTGCCTCAGGCAAGTGCAGCATAAATCGACTATGGTAAGAGCCAAGGAATAAGTGAGGCGATTCAACGTATTTCAAGCATTACAAGCGATTCAAATATAATATGCTTAGAGATTGGGGCAACCGAATACAACAAGTTTACTTAGCGATAAAATCGAATAACATGCTTGTCCGCTTAAGTGAATTCAATGCCTATGTGCGAATATGCTTTCATAATTGAAATGTTTACATGTGAGTATGATTTATTGCTTTTAAGGCGTGCCTCAACATGAACTGAAACTCATCTAGTTCAAATAGAAAGATTACCAAATAATCTCTATGCTTGCCATGATCACTGAGTGTCGGTTTAGGTGAGTGGGTTATCCCGCTCACTAATACAGCTGAGTACTGACCCACGTTTGTTGGTACCCTATTTCAGGTACTCAGGTGCAAGGCTTTAGCTTGGATATACGAAGACATGATGTATGGAACGGTGGAATCCTTTGTAAGCAAAGAGAGATCAACGAGTGTTGTAAGCCAACTTGGCATATTCAATAGGGCTATTCATGCCTTCGTAACCGCTGATATTATGAATAAAAGAGCTTCGCTTCGCATACTCTGAATGTTTCTTATGACTCTATAAATCTTCAGATACGACTCGGTATTTTTTATGAAAATCATATTATTTTATCTTTTTGCCTTGTGCATTGTACAACCTAGGCACGCATGACATTACGTCCGACTCACGTCCGGAGGACGATTATCTACTTTACGGAGTCGGGACATGACAACACCTTCTTCATCGTCCAGCCGGATTATCCATGCCATGCTACCACCTTGTAGGCCCCTGCAACAGGTTTTTGGTAGATTAATTTTGATGCTGCCTACCAAGAGGGGTGGATGGGAGCTGCTGCAATTATTAGAGATTAAAATGGCATGTTTCATAGAGCCATACAAGCTTTTCAGTTCAGAGGTTCACCTTTGAAAGCCGAGGCCATTGGATTAAGGCTTGCCATCCTCCTCAGTAGAATGAAGAAATCCAGTCACATCATCATTGAAGGAGACTGCAAATCCCTCATCGATGCCATTCGACATCCATTTTCTGACATCCTTTGGCGAGCCAGACATGCAATTAGGGAAGGAAGGTTTGCAGCAACAAACATTGAGGAACTCATCTTTTCTTTTAGTCCTAGATTAGCCAATATGGTAGCCCATTCTATTGCAAATTCAGCTTCATATTCCCTTCAAACTCCATCCGTTTGGTTCTTACATGAACCACCCTTATGTAGCTGGTCCACATCCTTCATGATGTGGCCAACCTACTTTCTGATGATGAATAAATTGATCTCGTCCACCTTTCAAAAAATAAAAAAAGTTACAGATGGTCAAAATGATCTTTAATTGCTATTCATGCTATTTGTGCACATTTTAAAACCATATTAACAAATAATTACTCGTTGACATGTTGAAAATTTTAAATGAACGTAACAGTTAGTCAATCTCTACTATTATAAAGCGGCTTAGAAACGATTCAAAAATAAACCGTCTAAATCGTATATATTTCATCATTTTAATAAATTAAAAAAAAATTAATAAAAAGATAACTAAATAACTATTTAAATACTTCACTAATTGTTTTTAAAGAAAAAACTAAACTATGCGTTTAACTATTTAATATGTTATATTTATAATTAAATAACTTTTAACTCAATAGTTTTAAGGTGGGATATATATATATATATATATATATATATATATATATATATATATATATATATATATATATATTTTGAATATTTGAGTTTAACTAATAGAAATAATATTTTTTATAATAAATTTATACTAATTTTTTACAATAAATTTTTGTAGGTACGTACCATCTAGATACACGTTATAGTCAGTAATAATTGCTGCAAGTTAACACATTCAAGATCTAGACTGGGAAGATCCCAATAATTGATTATTCATTTGAGTACTGAATCACGTGTTGAGGAAACGAAATAAGAAACGAGGTGGGGCCAGCGCACCCGGCTCCTACCATTACGCCTCTATATATGTCAGATTCCTCTTCCTTTCCATCACCACTGCCACTCACTCACTCACTCACTCACCCACCCACTTGCTCGTACAAGAGATGGCATTCCTGGAAGGGCACACCGAGGGGGAGAAGATGTTCAAGGGGCAGGTCTTCCCAAAGACGCTGCTCCCTCCCACGTCGCCTGTACCCGCTGCTGGCGAGCCTGACCTTGCGGAGTTGGTTAAAGCCGAGCGCGAGTGGGTCACCCAAACCCTCCGAGAGCACGGCGCTGTCCTCTTCAGGGGGTTCGGCATCCGCTCCGCAGAGGACTTCTCCCGCGTCATCATGGCCCTTGCCTGGGATGAGTTCCGTTACGCAGGCGTTGCGGGTGCCGACCGCGTCAAGTTGGCCGAACGGGTCTACACCGCCAGCGCGATCCCTCTCGATACCATGATCACCTTCCACCATGAGATGGCAATGGTACGTTGGTATGGATCGGCATCTATCTGGTGATATCTAAAAAAATTACAATTTCAGCCTTACGTTAATTAAAATAAATAATTTAATTAGTACGTCTGGATATCAAATTTGACATATATGTTAATTAATATAAATTATTTTATCAAATTTGAATTATTTATTTCAAAAGACGTACCGTTAAAATTACGTGTTCTTTTAGATGTTACTATGTGTCACCAGATTTAGAATATATATATATATATATATATATATATATATATATATATATATTTATTTACTTTTTAGTTGATCATTAATTTTGCGCAGATGAGGAATTTTCCTCGTAGAGTCCTATTCTTTGGTCAGCAGCCTGCAGCAGCAGGCGGTCAGACGTCGTTCATTCGCAGCGACATCCTAGTGGAGAAGATGGAGGAGGAGGTGCCGGAAGTAGTTGAAAAGTTTGAACGAGACGGCATCATATATACACTCCATACCAAATCCAAGTACAACGGTACCTCCACCAATGAAACGGACGGCACCGTTTGGCAAAGGATGCTCAAAACTACCGATGTAGTGGAAGCAGAGAAGAGGTACGTGACTACATATTTTCTGACAGCATGCATCACTTCTCCGCAACTTCAATTATAATTCCACATATAACAAAAGTAATTAAAATATGCATGGAAAAATGTAATCTTTCTCAAGGTACGTAATACGTACGTAGTCCAGCAGTATCAAACAAAAGTGGAGTGGTAAATTATTGGAACTCGAGTTAGGAAGTTGCTGCATATAATATAAAGTGCAATTATATATAAATACTCTTTATCACACGTGACTTATATAAGTCAATATACTTATATAAGTTTGATTTAATTGACGATACTGATAGGTTATATATTTCCACTGATCACGACTTTGCATATATTATATAGGGCCCTAGAAATGCTGAGTTGCCAGAAAGTCAAGTTCAACAGTGATGGAACAGCAGACTTCACTTACGAAATGAATCCCATACGAGAGTTCAATGGCAAGAGGGTTCTGTGGCCCAGGTTAAAGAGCTATGAGATTGGCGATAGGAGGACAATCGTCACATATGGAGATGGGAGCCCTATTCCATGGGAATCCATTGAAACCATCGACAAGATTTATGAGGAGAACTGTGTCGATGTCAACTGGCAAAAGGGCGATATAGTGTTGGTGGACAATCTGGCAGTTCAACATGCTCGACGCCCAGGGAAGCCACCACGGGTTGTGTTGGTGTCCATCTCAAACTGATCAACTGCATGCATAAAATGAACGATCGATCGTTATGGATTATATATTATCAAATATTGTTCTTGTTGTTGTTGTCGTCGTCTGCCATCTCTGCATGCGTGTGTCCTATCTTTAACATTGTACCAGAGTCGAGTTTCTTGAAACTCAACAGGAGAACATTTTGTTTCTCATTTATCATAAATAAGGGGAAGGATGGAGCCAACACTTGTAAGATAGGACACATGCAGTCCATTTTGATTCTCATTTATCATAAAATAATTCTTATTTCCTACAGTAGTAGATGGCTGGTGAGAAGTTGGTGTCCTCTATGGACTACAGCAACGCGCTGCATGTCACGTCCTGCATCCGGATGATCGGGGGCACGAGTATGTGGTACTTCCAGTCTACACCGCAGCATCGGCGGTAGAACGCTGTATAGATCTCAAGGGAATTTATCTCAACTATACAAGAACAACTAGTTCTATCATAGCTTAATCACAGTATACTAAGGAGGATATGATAAGGAAAGCAATCCAAACAACTAACTAAGATAAATGAAACTAAAGCATGATACAGAAAAAAGAAATAATAGTCTAGATCTCTACCGATGTCACATTCGGCCCACAGTGCAAAAGCAGTCTCGACTATAGCATCACTCTGAACCCAGGAACATGGAGCACAACAATGCCTAAAAATGTTATCTAGTCAGGATGGAATGAGTACAACTCTAACAGCAGTTCCAATACATGATAACTATAAAATAGTAATAGTAAATATAATAAATTATGAACAGTAAAAACTGAAAAATTATGGCAAGGCAAGTAGGATAAATAAGTAAACAGTAGTCATGGCATGACAAGTAGTGAGGAATAAGTAAACATGAGCGAAATGGCATAAGTAAACAAGTATGGATTGAAAAAAGAAACAATAGTATTATCTAAGTGTTTTGAAATACTAGTTCGATATGTGATCGATTTGCGTAAATAGTACGGGCTAAAGATCAGGCTCAACCATACGTGAACTATATGGTTGGCTATGCACACGAGCTATAATAAGGCTTTGATCACATAACCAACACGTACTCCCCCCTCCCCCCCCCCCCCGACTAATAATCATCGATCAGAATGTAAACCACCTCACTCAAAATAGGTATTTTTTTATGTATTTTATATTATTATATTTATTATAGATTATTTTAAATATTGAATTTCTTTAGAGTATTCTCTTAGCTAATTAGAAAATAAAATTTTTAATATATTTACTTATATAAATATTTATTTACAATCATTTTTAGGCTATTTTATGTTTTTGAAAATTTTTCTAGAATTTTAGGGTAATTAAAACATAGAAAACGTAAATTTTTATGACTTCCATGATTTACTATGAGACCATACTTGAATATTGTTCCTACCAAATATTTATTTTAGGTTAAAATATTTAATTATATTTTTCTGTAATTTATTTAGAATTTTAAAAAATTTATTTGAATTTTTGAAATTATTTAGGATTTATTTGGATATATATAGTCTTAATATTAGATAGCAGCTAATTTAGTGTTAATAGATATTAATAAGATTATATATAAATTATTTGTATTATCTTTAATTCTATTTAAGATTATAAATTATTGAGATAAACTCAAACTCTATTTTAAATTAATTCAAATCCTGAGCCTACTAGGAAATCAACTTCATGCATATCCTATCCTTATTTAAACTGATCCTAATCATATCCAAATTAGCCAATCCTAGTCGTATTCAATTAAATAGTCTCCACCTTATAAATACTTTTCGTCCAAAAATAGTCAAAATTTGTCATAAATTTAGCCTCATTTTTTAGTAGTTATGACGACTTAAAAAGACGATATCTCCTAGCTCCGGACTCCAAACGCAGTCCAATTTTTTTTGTTAGAACTGTATTAAGGTTAGTTTTCTGAATATATAAATTATTTTAATAATTTATGAACATATTTTTCCATAAAATTCTAAAAGTGCTAGTTGTCCAAAATTAGACGCGTTTTCGTGTTTTCGAGATTTCGGGAGATCCCGAACTCGGAATTACAAGCCGTTTGAAGTTTCAAAAATCTGACATGATAAAATTATAAAAAAATATTTTTTCAGAATTTAACATTTAAGTTTAATCTACTGTAAAATTCGTGCAACGTAGACATAAATAGAAAACCACCGAAAATTGTCATATGTGCGCCCTTGTGGACATAACTCTTTACCGACTTGTGATTTTATAAAACCGTTAATTTCGATGTTCATGTAGCGCTAAAATCTATAAGATTTTATACACAAATCTAGGATTTGAGTCAGTTAACTTTTTGGTCAATGGATTGCCTCGATTTGCGTGCCACGGATCACAAATCTGTAAAGTTGACTTTCTTTGGACCAAAATTGGGGTTTAAAAATAAAATTAGATTATAATAAGATTAAAATACTATTTTAGATTATTTTATTCAGAAATAAAATAGATTAAAATGGAGGAATCTATTCACCCACTTTTGTAACCTGACTTGTTTAATTTATGTGACGGGTAGATCGGACGATGTCTTGAGTTGGGACTTCATTCTTTTTCAGAGCAGGCAAATATACCTTGCCAAATTGCTTACAGTACTTTACATGCTTATCATATTTTTATATATTCATTATATATATATTTTTTTCCAGTCATAATTATATATTATATATGTTGACACACACTTGACACAAAGTATCATGGGAGGGGAGGACAGTCAGTAGGATTATGAGCTACCCACTCTGGTAAACCGTAGTACTAGGACGCACTACGGTAGTTGTGTCGCGATGGTCGCTACCCTCGAGATTTGTCGGCTTCTGGTGTCGAGATGGTCGCTACCCTCGAGGTATGTCGACTTCTGGTGTCGCGATGGTCGCTACCCTTGAGGTATGTCGATTGATGGTACATGTACGTGTGTGTGAGTTGTGAGATAGCATGTGTATTAGAGTAGCCTACACTTGCCCATACATTGAAAAGTTGTCCTCACTATGCATTTTCATATAAATTGTCTAGTACAGCGTACTTGTATATTTTCTGTCTATTATACATGTTTTACTGTATTCAATTGGCATGCTTCTATGTATCTTGTTACGTCCCTCTTAGGACCTGGTCTCTTTCCAAGTATAGACGATCTTGATTATTCATAGGAGCACGGATCAGGACTTGCTACTTATCTCTCTTTCGAGGAGGTATTCTCTTCGAGCCTTATTGATCATTAGATGTACTTATTTTATTTCTCTTATATTCTAGTTTGGTAGTGTATTTGTCTCCACCGATCTACTTGTTCTTATCAAGCAATTTATACTTGATTCAGTTATCTAGTTGATTGGTTATTTGATTCTATGGATGAGATCTAGTTATGCCCTGTGACTTATGACATAAATCTATACCACTTGTGAATTATTATTCATAATACAACGTACGTATGTGTTATAGTTTTCATATATTGGAGTTTCCATATACATACGGCTGACATGCTTAGGTATTCCTAGTCCTACGTATTTTGGGACTGGGGCGTGACATATTTTTGTGGTGGCCCATGCAGGTCGAGAGCATATTGTCTCGGTTACGTTACTGTACCGAGCAAGCCTGCGCATAGGATTAGAGTATAGGATCTCATTCTCTTATTTAACCACCTCTATTGATTTTGTTTCGCATTCTTATTTGATTGCTTGCATTGCATCTTGCTTGATCCTTTCACAACGTCAATCTTATCTTTTCTTTCGTGCTTGATAGGGGTTAGAAAGGTGACTTGTACTAGGTATATACACTCTATTATTTAATAACACTATTAGTTAAATTCTTGTAAGTTGGGTAGTATGCCTCATAACCTAGTATCACATAGTCCCTTTGACGCATTAATGAAGTGTAATTGAATGACAACAACTATAGGCTTGCATAAGAAGATAGTGTTTATCCAGATTGTAGAAGTTAGAGGCCCATACCCCCATTTGGTCGACTAGAGACTTAGACAAGAAGTTAGTATGGCAATTATAGAGGCACAACACCGGACGAGTCTTATCTTCTTGGTGAACTTGAATTATTTTGTACATTCCTTCATCATAATCTAGCCTACTTATATTTTCTGGATTACCTCGACTTATGTTGTTATTATGGCCTAGTTTTGCAAGCTTATTCTTTTATCGAGCTTGTTCATGACATATGTGTTATTGGGGGCCCACTCTAATATATTTGTCTATTTAGAATCAGTGTATTACGGTTTGATCAACCTTAGTGCGCTTGGTTCGCTCTTCGCATGACTACTTTACGTGGATTGAGATATAGTTGACTCAGCATGTTAGACGAATATACTTGCCCTCTAGACAGGTCAGAGCATATCATATCAGGTACATAACTGTTCTGATATGAGCATACAAATAGAAATTTATCAAAATAGGATCTCATCCACAACTGCCTTGACAACTCTCTTTTTGAATTCTTTAATCGCCTTGAACCCCGTACTTGTATTCTATGACCTCCTCCATGAATTTTTTATTGTTGTTTTTCGTTTTCCCCTATTTCGAAAAGACGAACGCTCGTGCTTGGTATAAGTTTGATACACAGAGAGTACTAGATATATCCCATAGGCCAATCACATTACTTTGTGACTATCTTTTGTAATTAAGGGCATATCACATGTGATATATTTGGTGTTAAATTTTTGAGGATATATTGAATAACACGATTAAATAATTTGAGGAAGTCTTTCTTAAAGGTATAGTCTTATGTGATAGATCGGTAAATTCTAAGTTGAGTAGGAGTTGCATTGTCAACTTAAAGTAAATTTTTTAGATTGTGATCAAGTAAGATTAGATTGAGAGATTTAAGTCATTTTAATTTTGAGAATTTTTAGAAGAATGATTTAGATGATGAGGATTTAACTTTAAAGATAAGAATGCCTTATAGAATAAATTTTACAATTTTGATATTACAGATCAAATATTTATAATTTGAGCACATGATTTAAATTTTGAATATTGAAGATTGAATTAACGATTTAAATCTTGAGAAAAAAATAGAACTCTAAACATGAACATTGATGGATTGAATTCAAAAGTTTATAATTTGATGATTTAAATTAAAAGTTAAATTTTGATTGTTGGACCACCTATTTGAAATG
>JAYESA010000004.1:42922050-42942050 GCA_036927795.1 Iris macrosiphon
TATGATCGGACACTAAGCACGTCACTCGTTTCCTAGGTTAAGCAGTTAAAACAAGTTTATATTTAGTTCCACAAGAAATCAAGTAAAATACTATGTCAAGAATTTTTTGAGATTTGGCAAGCTTTACTTGCCCACCATTGCATAATTAAGTCCAGAAATAATTTGCAAGCTGCAGGGTTTGGCAAGGTACACTTGCCTGTGGTTCCGGCCCTGTTTGCAGTTCTGACTTCGACGGGAATTGCAGGCGGTACTCCGGTTGCTGAAACAAACATCACCATCAGATCCAGAAAATATCAATCAGCTAAAAATGCCTGTCCTTGGGTCCAAATTGGAGACAAGGGCAAAAACGACAGTTTCGGGTCAAAACGGGGTCCACCGGTGGGCCCACTTTGCACCGAAAAATGCGTCCGGGTCAAAGGTCTCCAAATTCACCAAACTTAGTGTCAACAGGTCAGGAACGATGATACGAACCCAATGGAACTTCTAGAATTGGATTCCGATGAGCCGAACACAAAATCGCCCGTCGAGCGGGGCCTGTGGGGCCCACGACACGCGATTTCGTCAACGTTCTCAGAATCGAACCAAACTTGACCCACAGGACCAACGTATCGCTACGAGTCCGATGGCGCAAGTTTCGTCTCGATCCGACGTGTGTACACAAAATTAGGTCGAATTGCAGAAAAATCGGATACGGGGCGATGTCCACGGATACGCGTTGATTCCGGGGTGCACGCACACCCGAATTGACTTTTGCGAAATCTCGCACATCCATATCGACGACGCGCACGTATCTGTGAAGACCGCGCGCGACCAAGTCATCCCGTTTGGCGGGGCGTACTCGGTTCCGGGGTGAAACAGGGTCTGGTTTTTTCTGTTTTTGGATCGCGGTGTGCGATCACCACGGGACGCGATGCCCCGAGCGGTTTATCCGGACACCGAGAGGGTCATACAGGCTTCGCAACGCAATTTGTGGAATCGAAAACAGAGCTACGAGGCGAAAGTTACATGTACCTGAAGGGGACCCGAAAACAGGGCCGAATCGTGTCCGACACGTGTCCGACTCGTGTCGGACACAGGGATTCGAATTAGGGTTAGGGTTAGGGCTCGGCTTTGGGGATTCCGGCAAGGGCAGCGGAGACGGCGGCGTGGGGGGGCTGGCTGCGGCGGTTGGGGGCCGGGGCTCTGCGGCGAGGCGGGGGCCGGCGCTCACGGCGGCGCTGGAGGCGGCGCGGCGGCGCTGGACGACTCGAGCTGCTGCTGTGCTGTGCTGCGGCGGCGCTCGTCGGAGAAGAAGAGGGGGGGAGGAAGAGGGCGGCGGCGTCGAGGCGGCAATGGGCGGTGGCGACGCGGCTGGGGGCACGGCGGAGGGGTGCGGTTGCTGAGGGTGGAGTAAGGCCGAGAGGGGGATCGGGGGGAGGGGGGTTTATAGGCGGTGGGGGAGGTGGTCGTGGCCGTGGGAGGCGGAGGAGGGGGACGTCGTGGCGGTGAGGGGGCGGCCGGAGCGGGCGGCGCACGACGCGGTGAGTGGAGAGAGAGGGGCGGGGTTGCGGGCACGGGTCGGGTTCGGGCACACCCGACCCGACCCGGTAGGGCGGGGCTGGGCTGGGTCTGTTGGGCCTGGCTGGGCCGGCCCAATGGGCTGGGTATAAAATATAAATAATAATAATAATAATAATAATAATAATTATCAGTAAATAATTTATAAATAAATAATTTAATTAAATAAATACTTTTTAGGCATTTAAAAATTGGTCCGGGGTCCGATAAATTCCAGAAAAATTGCCCTAAGTCCAGTTTTTTATTTTACATCCAAAAATATTATTTTTATAATATTTTAATATCATTTATTATCAATTAAAAATTATTGAATATTTAAAACCCTGTTTTAAATTACAGAAAAATCCCAGAAAATTCCAGAAAATTATAAAAAATCCAGTTTTGAAAAATTTGAAAAATCAGGGGGTTTACAATCTACCCCCTTAAGAGGATTGCGTCCTCGCAATCAAAGAATAACCGGTCAACAGAGATGATGCGGTCGCAAGCATCGTTTGAAAACACATCACAAGAGACTTCAGGGAAATACTGTTTCCCTAAAAATTGAAAGTTTACACTTTCCAGGAAAATCTAGTTAAAGCAAAAATTTACAACTTTTATGAAAATTAGGTTGTTATTAACAAGTTGCAAATTACTAGGTTGGGGCTGAGGTCACGAACCAACGGGCACGAACTACAACAAGACTAAAATGGATAACTATAAATCACTTACTCGCATCGGCTTCCTGCACAGTCAGCGCATAAGCTTGCCCTCGTCCTTGTAGTAGGTTCCTCTGCTGCTGTTGGGCTTGCTGGAAGAGTGTCGCCTGAGGTGCCAGAGGTGGCCTCGGTGCTGGTGAAGCTGGTTGGTTTGCCCTTAGTGCTCCATCTCGATGCTGGGGACAGTCCTTGGCTATGTGTTGATTGGTGCCACAAATCAGACACAATCCCAACTTGCGTCTGCAGTCCTTCTCGACATGGCCTATCTTGTCGTAGTAGTGACAGGTAGGAAGGGTCTGCGAAGCTGTCCTCGATGGCTGGTGCGTGTGAGATCTCTTTACAGATTCTCCTGGTGATGTTCTGTCTGGTGCTGAGGTGATTGGCCGCTTGTGGCGAGACTCCCTCCTGGTGACGCGTTCCAAGCGTCGGGCAACAGCGAGAACATCTGAGTAGGATGTAGGTGCGACGGATCCGATGAGTCTCTGTAGCTCAAAGTTCAGTCCGTCGAAGAACTTCTCGGCCTTCTCTTCCTCTGTCGGGATCAGGGTTGGGGCGAAGCGGCTCAGACGAATGAATTCTGCGTTGTACTCTTCCACCGTCATAGAGTCCTGAGTGAGACGATTGGATTTGTCCCGCAGTTCGGATCGTGCAATAGCCGGAATGTATATCTCTTGGAAGAGCCTGGAAAACTCTTCCCAAGTGACTCAGTCTGGTCCGAGTCGTGCCTCCTCAGACAACCACCAGTGGTGCGCGTTGTCTGTCAACTGTATTCGGACGGCAGTCATCCAGCGATCCCGTGGAAGCTCAGCTGCTTCAAGTTGATGCCGAATGTTGGTGAGCCATTCATGAACTTCTGTGGGCTCTTCCTTGCCGGAGAAAGTGCGGGGCTTCAGTTGGCGGAAGTCAGTAATAGAGCCTGTAGATGGACGTCGAGCTGGTAGGTTGGCCTACTCCAGTACAGTTACGATGCTGTCCCTCCAGAAGTTAGCTTCGCGATGCTGAGCCTCGTGTTGGACTTGTTGCTGAGCTTGCATCATCGCGTAGATCATTTGGAATATCTGCTGCCGGTCAATTGGCTGTCCTTGTGGGAGTACGGGCGTTGGTGGAACGAACTGCGGCGGAGGTGGGATGTCATCGCGCCGGAATCGGGAGGTAGGTTGACCTGCCGGCTGGCTCTGTTGAGTTGGTGGAACTCCTCCGACTGGTGTCACTTCGTCGTCATAGGTGACACCTATAGCTTGGGGTGTTCCGATGGGAGTCTCGTTGCATTCTTGTGGGTCCATTTCCCTGTATCCAAAATAACCAATAAGAGGCGTACATGAATCAAGGCAAGATGCAAGTTCAAATTAGTTCGAGTACGATACAGATATCAAAAACGATTCAAGCAAGTGGATGAGATCCTAAAACTTATCCTATTCTTATTGCAGGCCTGTTCGGTCCCTAAGTTGAAACCGAACAATTTAGTCGTAGACCTGTATGGGCCACCACAAAAACCATGTCACGCCCCAGTCCCAAAATATCGAGGGACTGGAGAAGCGTGGCAATGGCCAACAGCACGCACCGATGGACAACCCAATTTAATGGATCCATCAGGGCATGCTTAAGCTGTAGTCTAGCAGTAATAAGTACAAGTCTCAGGTATTTCTAATCTCATCCACAGAAATAACATAGATTAATGCCAGGAAATAAATGCAATAGAAATAAATATGCAATATCAAATTAGGTTATCTCGGAAAACAATCCGAGAATATGTCTGTTATATTTAAGGAAAAATAGACAGGAAATAAAATACTGAAATGGAAATACTGTGTAGATGAAGCCGGGCTCAGGAGAAATCTTCGGCCACTATCTCGTCCTCTGTTCCTGGTTCTGCTCCAAGAAGTGCTCCTGTACCGTACACCTCTGGATAGTTTTCTACAGCTGTACCTGGGGACATAATCCGGATCCAGGTCCTCAGGGGACAGCAAGATACAGAAAATACAAGCCAAAATAAATACAGTGCAGCAGATAATTAAACAAGAGGGTAAGCTATGTAACCAGCTAAGTGATATGCAATATGAGAGCAGCACTAGAATTCAGGCTGAAGCCACTACAAGCTCTGTGTCGGGGAGCCGATAGAGGCAATAACTATGAATTACACTATGATATATACTATGTTTTATATATTATCAGCCTGTAGTCTGTGTGTCTCTCCCCACCTAATGTAATCCCACGTCTCATGTCCACGATGCCTCATGTCCATGTCACGCATGATTATAACTAATGCAGCAAGTCTGATAGCTATGAATCAATTGTCTAAGAATGTAAAGTCTATGTCATAACCATGCATCCTATACAGAATCACCTTGAATGTCTCAGGAAGACTCTGTCTCATGAAATAGTGTCAAGTGTCCTGGGTTCTGGTGTACTTGATAGGACAAGTACGAGAATTATCGGGTCTCGTTAACCATGTCTATGTGATGTTACACAACCCCGCGTACGGAGTTGGCACCCGACTATGATCGGACACTAAGCACGTCACTCGTTTCCTAGGTTAAGCAGTTAAAACAAGTTTATATTTAGTTCCACAAGAAATCAAGTAAAATACTATGTCAAGAATTTTCTAAGATTTGGCAAGCTTTACTTGCCCACCATTGCATAATTAAGTCCATAAATAATCTGCAAGCTGCAGGGTTTGGCAAGGTACACTTGCCTGTGGTTCCGGCCCTGCTTGCAGTTCTGACTTCGGCGGGAATTGCAGACGGTACTCCGGTTGCTGAAACAAACATCACCATCAGATCCAGAAAATATCAATCAGCTAAAAACGCCTGTCCTTGGGTCCAAATTGGAGACAAGGACAAAAATGGCAGTTTCGGGTCAAAACGGGGTCCACCGGTAGGCCCGCTTTGCACCGAAAAACGTGTCCGGGTCAAAGGTCTCCAAATTCACCAAACTTAGTGTCAACAGGTCAGGAACGATAATACGAACCCAACGGAACTTTCAGAATTGGATTTCGATGAGCCGAACACAAAATCGCCCGTCGAGCGGGGCCTGTGGGGCCCACGACACGCGATTTCGTCAACGTTCTCAGAATCGAACCAAACTTGACCCATAGGACCAACGTATCGCTACGAGTCCGATGGCGCAAGTTTCGTCTCGATCCGACGTGTGTACACAAAATTAGGTCGAATTACAGAAAGGTCGGATACGGGGCGATGTCCGAGGATACGCGTTGATTCCGGGGTGCACGCACGCCCGAATCGACTTCTACGAAATCTCGCACGTCCGTATCGACGACGCGCACGTATCTGTGAAGACCGCGCGCGACCAAGTCGTCCCGTTTGGCGGGGCGTACTCGGTTCCGGGGTGAAACAGGGTCTGGTTTTTCCTATTTTTGGATCGCGGTGTGCGATCACCACGGGACACGATGCCCCGAGCGGTTTGTTCGGACACCGAGAGGGTCATACAGGCTTCGCAATGCAATTTACGGAATAAAAAATAGAGCTACGAGGCGAAAGTTACACGTCCCTGAAGGGGACCCAAAAACAGGGTCGAATCGTGTCCGACACGTGTCCGACTCGTGTCGGACACATGGATTCGAATTAGGGTTAGGGTGTAAACCCCCTGAATTTTCAAATTATTAAATCTTGGATTTTTTCCCAATTTTCTGGAATTTTCTGGGAATTTTCTGAAATTAAAATCAAGATTTTAATTAATAAATAATTTTATTTGTTTATAAATAATATTAAAATATCATGGAAATAACATTTTTGGGTGTAAAATGGAAAACTGGCCTTAGGATAATTTTTCTGGATTTTTCTGGACCTCAGACCTATTTTTAAATGCCTAAAAACAATTTTTTTTTAATTAATTATTTAATTAACTGTTTTTAAAATAATAATAATTATTATTAAATATTATTTTTATTTTTACTTTTTTCTCTTCTTGGGCCGGCCCGGCCCATCAGCAGCCCAGCCCAACCCTCCTATCGGGTCGGGTCGGGTTGGTCAGACCCGACCCGCCAACCCGCCAACCTGCACGACCCCAGCCCCCACGTCGCCCGACTCCAGCGCCGCCCTCCGCGCGCAGCGCCGCGTCCACCGCGCCACCTCCCCCCTCTTCCCCGCCTTGCCCGGCCCCCCTAACCGCCGCCTCCTCCTACTTAAACCCCCCATCTTCTTCTTCTTCCTCCTCCCTCACCGAAACCCTAACCCTAGCCCGGCGCCGCCCCTCTCCGCCGTGCCGCCCTGCCTCGCCGCTGCCAGCCACCGCCTAGTGCCGCCTCCCATCGCCTCGCCCCCAGCCTCTCCTCCTCTGCTCCTCCTCCGGCGCCCCCTCTCGACCACCAGCAGCAGCAGCCTCCTCCCCTCGAGCCGCCCCTCGCCGGCAGCCGCGTCCTGCGCCACCGCGCCGCCTCCGCCGCGTGCCCACTGCCCCGGCCAGCCGCTCCCCGCCCCAGCGCCGCCTCAGCGCCGCCCCGAGTCCGCCGGAGTCGGTTGATTTCCAGAAACCCTAGGATCCTGTGTCCGACACGAGTCGGACACGTGTCGGACACGACTCGACCCTGATTTTCGGGTCCCCTTCAGGTGCGTGTAACTTTTGCCTCGTAGCTCTATTTTCGATTCTGCAAATTGTGTTGTGAAGCCTGTAAGACCCTCTCGGTACCCGGATAAACCGTTCGGGGCATCGCGTCCTGTGGTAATCGCACACCGCGATCCAAAAACAGGAAAAACCAGACCCTGTTTCACCCCGGAACTGAGTGCGCTCCGCCAAACGGGATGACTTGGTCGCATGCGGTCTTCACAGATACGTGCGCGTCGTCGATACGGACGTGTGAGATTTCGCAGAAGCTGATTCGGGTGTGCGTGCACACCGGAATCAACGCGTACCCGCGGACATCACCCCGTATCCGACTATTCTGTAATTTGCCCTAACTTCTTGTACACTCGTCGGATCGAGACGAAACTTGCGCCATCGGACTCGTAGAGATACGCTGGTCCTGTGGGTCAAGTTTGGTTCAATTCTGAGAACGTTGACGAAATCGCGTGTCGTGGGCCCCACAGGCCCCGCTCGACGGGCGATTTTGTGTTTGGCTCATCGGAATCCAAATCTGGAAGTTCCGTTGGGTTCGTATCAGTGTTCCTGACCTATTGACACTAAGTTTAGTGAATTTGGAGACCTTTGACCCGGACACGTTTTTCGGTGCAAAGCGGGCCCACCGGCGGACCCCGTTTTGACCCAAAACTGCCATTTTTGCCCTTGTCTCCAAATTGGACCCAGGGATTGGCTTTTCTAGCTATTTGACATCTTCTGAGCGTGATGGTAATGTCTATTTCAGCTTTTGGACTCATCTCTGGAAATTTCCCCAAGAACCAATTTTAATCAGATCCAAACAACAGGCAAGTACCTGCACTTCAACTTAAATTTTTATATTGTGATAATTAATTCCCTGCTTTACTAGTACCCTTGATGATTACACCTAGTGTTAGAAATGCTGGATTTTATGTCTTGAATATTGGAGTTCATGTCTTGTTTTTCATGTCGGGTGGGAGAATACTAGAAGGCATGTAGTTTACCCTTTCCCCTGCCATATTTAATAGCTGTTGGTACACGACTGTACCTCAGCCGGATCTCGATTTCCCCTGTTTAATAGCCGTTTATGACGGCCGGATTAGCCTTATAAATCCCTACATTGCAACTATGTATTCTAAAAACAAACACAAGTTCACACAGATAGTTTCTGGTCATGTTATATTTTTTGCTGACTGTTGTAGTTCACTTCCTGTCTTATTTATTTCTGTTTTCTCATATTCCTGTTTACAGCATTAACTCTGAGATATTGATGTTCTTGTATGCAGTTTCTCAACATGATATTCATTTTAATTGTCATAAATATTTAGTTTAATCTTGTTGTGCACTGTGTACTTTGCTCCTTTCCTGACTGGATCTGTTGATTTAGGCGATGATGAGGACCTTGCCCCTACATATTATGGTCCCTATGAGGGTGCAGATGATACTTATGAGGAGCCAGATCCCACCCAGGAAATCCCTGCTGCAGAGTAGCTAGCAGTAGCTACCTTTTATTTCTGTTTCTTATCTTATTTAATCGGGTTTGTCCCCGATTTTATTTTGAATTTCTGTACTAAAACATTGAATCTGTTGTCGTATTTATTTCAGTTGCAATCTTAAGTTTCTGTTCTCATTATTATCTTACCTATGTTAATTGTGAATGAGCTAGTTTAGTTTAGATGGATTTGACCTAGACAGCGTACTACCGCCGACTCTGCGGCGTAGGCTGGACGTACCCACGCACTCGTGCCCAAATTTTTGGGTGCGAGTCGTGACACGTTTTTATGGTGGCCCATGCAGGTCCTATCCCTAAATAGGGTAATACCCTAGGACAGGGTATGGAATAAGATTGAGGATTCTAGGAAAAGCTCATTCACAGTATAGGGTCCTTATTTTAATTCTTGATATCATTTCTGCTCAATGTTCCTATCGCCTTTGATTTCCAAGTATTCTATTCTGATCTTCCTATCCCTTAATCTTTCAGAATGGTCCAGACAAGGAACACAGTAGGAGGCACATCAGAACCAGCTGAGCAGAATGTGCCCGAGACTCTTGCACTCCCGTCGCCTCCATCTGTTCCGGCAGTTACTCTGGATGGGGCACAGCTACTTGGAGTGTTCCAGGGATTGGTGGAATCTCAGAAAGAACAGACTGCACTTCTGCGGACCAGCCTCTCAGAAGCTCTTAAGTCCCAGGAGTCGTCACTCAAGAGGCCAGGGAGTGCTAAAGACTTCAAGAACCTTAGACCCCTGGAATTCTACGGAACTGAGGGCATTCTCTATGCCGATGAGTGGATAGAGAATGTCGAGAGACTCCTGAAGACTGCTCGGGTTCCTGATGATCTCAAAGTGGAATCCGCAAGCCTGCAACTGTTCGACATTGCTCGAACCTGGTTCAGAGATGAACCCCAACTATCTGCTCCTGACCTTACCTGGGAGGACTTCAAGAGGCTATTCAAGGAGAAATTCTACCCCGAAATGGCTCGGGAAGCTCTCGAAAGCCAATTCGAGAGACTGGAACAAGGTAACCTGTCTGTTGATGAATATACTGCTGAATTTAGCAGGTTAAGCCACTTTGCGGAGTACATGGTTCGTACCCCGGAGGACAGAGCCCGTAGATTCAAGAAGGGGCTCTCTCCGGATATTCGCCTTGCTGTCACCACCAGCCGAGCTCGCACCTATGAAGAAATCCTGAGCGTGGCACAAGGCGTTGAGAGAGATATGGGGCATAAACTGAAACGGGAAAGAGATACCGGAAATGCGGGACCCAACAAACGCCCTTTTCAGCAACAACAACAACAACAACAACAGCAGAGGGCCCCGCAGCAAACTCAGTGTCCTCTCCCTCGAGCTCCAGCACCCCAACATCAGGCTCAAGGACAGAACCAACAAGCTGCTGCTTGTAACTTTTGCCAAAAACCAGGTCATACTTGGCAAGTCTGCAGGAAGAGGCTAGGTGCCTGCCTCTACTGCGGCTCAGCAGCGCATCAAATGAGGGACTGTCCAGCTTCTCAAGGACGCACCGCTGCACCAAAGGCTCCAGCAGTACAACAGAGGGGACCCCCGGTTCCAACACAACAACAACGCTTTGCTCAGCACCAACAGCAGCAACAGAGGGGTGCACCGCAGCAAGGCTGTGCTTATGCAATGACTCTGGAAGAAGCTGAAGCCACAGCAGACGTGATCACAGGTTCTGTGCTTATAAATTCAATACCAGTTATTACTTTATTTGACTCTGGAGCTTCACATTCATTCATGTCAGTAGATTTCCTTATGAAGCATAGCTTAATCACTAAACCCCTTAGGAATTGTTATAAGATCATTACCGGTGGAGGAATTATCCCGGTTAGTGATGCCTGTAACAATTGCCCTATTATATTGTGTGGAAGAGAACTGTATGCTAGGCTACTCGTAATGCCAGTGCCCAGTTTTGATATTATACTGGGTATGGATTGGTTGAGTCAACATCATGCCACTATAGACTGCCACAGAGGTAGTGTAATCTTCATGCCCCCTGACAAGCCAGAATTTGAATTTGCTAGAGGTTCTAGAGAAATGGGTAATAACAAAATTTGTGGAGCCCTAGTAACAGAAGAATTGCCACTACCCATCATCTCTGAATATCTTGATGTCTTCCCTGAGGATCTCCCAGGCTTACCCCCAGACCGAGAAGTTAAATTCTCTATTGACTTAGTGCCAGGAGCAGCACCAGTATCTCAAAATCCCTACAGAATCAACAAGAAGGAGATAATAGAACTAAATGAGCAAATCAAAGAACTAGAAGACAAATGCTTCATTAGGTCTAGTGTCTCACCCTGGGGAGCTCCAGTATTATTTGTGCCCAAGAAGGACGGAATATCCCGAATGTGTATTGACTATAGGGCCTTGAATGCCTTAACAATTAAGAATAAGTATCCCCTGCCCAGGATAGATGACCTATTTGATCAGTTGAGTGGAGCTCGGGTATTTTCAAAGATTGATTTGAGGTCTGGTTACCACCAAGTAAGGGTGAGAAAGGAAGACATCCCTAAAACTGCTTTCAATACCCGGAACGGACACTACGAATTCTTAGTAATGCCGTTCGGGTTGACGAATGCTCCAGCAGTTTTTATGAACTTAATGAACAGAGTTTTCCAGCCATACCTAGACAAATTTGTAGTGGTCTTCATTGATGATATTTTGATCTACTCCAAGTCCCCCGAAGAATATGAAGAACATTTGAGGTTAGCATTGGAGACTTTGAGGAAGGAAAAACTTTATGAAAAATTATCTAAATGTGCTTTCTTCCTAGACAAAGTAGAATTATTGGGACATGTTGTGACTGGAGATGGAATAGCAGTAGATCCTAAGAAGATAGCGGCAGTAGAATCCTGGCCCACTCCAGACTCGGTAGCAGAGATTATAAGCTTCCTGGGACTAGCTGGCTACTATCGGAAGTTTGTGAAGGACTTTGCAAGAATTGCTGAACACATGACAAAATTAACAAGGAAGGATGAAGAGTTCACCTGGACTGATGAATGTCAGCATGCTTTTGAGGAATTGAAGAAAAGGCTGACTACTGCCCCTATTCTGACCTTACCTTCTGGAACCGGAGGTTTCGCTATTTATAGTGACGCTTCTGGAAAAGGTCTAGGTTGTGTATTGGAGCAGAACAAGAAAGTAATAGCATATGCCTCTAGACAGCTTCGACCTCATGAAAAGAACTATCCAACTCATGATTTAGAATTGGCAGCTGTCATTTTTGCTCTTAAGCTATGGAAGCATTATCTTTATGGAGAAAGGGTGGAAATATTTACGGACCATAAAAGTCTAAAATATATCTTCACTCAGAAAGAGCTGAACATGAGGCAAAGAAGGTGGCTGGAACTGATGAAGGACTTTGACATCACCCTTCAATATCATCCTGGAAAGGCAAATGTAGTTGCTGATGCTCTAAGCAGATATCCTATGGCGATATACTTGACTATGGACAGACACCTGCTAGAGGACTTGGAAAGTTTAGGTATTGAAGTAATCATCCCAGGAAAAGAAGGCCAAATAATGAACTTGCAGATTCAGTCTACTTTAATAGACAAGATAAAGGAGACTCAGTTTCAAGACGAAGGCCTGCGAAGCCTTCGAGGACAAGTGCAAGCTGGATTAGTGGAAGATTTCAGAATTCATGAAGATGGATCACTGAGGCATGGCGATAGATTATGTGTACCTCAAGGAGACATAAGAGAAGAAATTATGCAAGAGGCGCACAGATCGCAATACTCTATACATCCAGGAGCCAACAAGATGTACAAGGACCTGAGGACGCATGTTTGGTGGCATGGCATGAAAAGAGAAGTAGCCAGGTTCGTATCTCGTTGTTTAGTGTGCCAGCAAGTCAAGGCAGAAAGACAAAGACCTGGAGGATTGCTTCAACCACTACCCATTCCGGAGTAGAAGTGGGAACATATCACAATGGATTTTATTTCCGGACTTCCAAGGACCCCTAGTGGAAAGGATACAATTTGGGTGATAGTAGATAGGCTGACCAAGTCTGCACATTTTCTACCTTTCAAAGTGGGGCTATCTACAGAAAAGCTGGCAGATTTATATATCAGATATATTGTTAGGCTGCATGGAGTTCCAGTAAGTATTATCTCCGACCGAGATTCAAGATTCACCTCTCACTTCTGGAAGAGTTTATAAGCCAGCTTGGGGACGCAACTCAAATTCAGCACAGTTTATCATCCCCAAACCGATGGACAATCGGAACGTACAATCCAGACACTTGAAGATATGCTCCGTACATGTGTTCTAGATTTTGGAGGATCCTGGGAAGACTACCTACATCTTGTGGAGTTCTCTTATAATAACAGTTATCAAGCAAGCATTGAGATGACTCTATTTGAAGCTCTGTATGGACGAAGATGTCGTACCCCGCTATCATGGGACGACGTTGGAGAAAGAGCCCTGCTGGGACCAGAGATGGTGATCGATTCAACTGAGAAGGTAAAGCAAATAAGGGACAGACTTCGAGTGGCTCAAGACAGGCAACGACATTGGACAAATAGCCACCGAAGGCCCTTGGAATTTAAGGTAATTAAATTTATGAAATTCAAGTCAATTTAAACATTTTGATTATGGAACTAAGACTTGATTATGACTTTGTTAAAGGTTGGAGAGCTGGTATTCTTAAAGATTTTCCCGATACGTGGCACCATTAGGTTCGAAAGGAGTGGAAAACTCAGCCCAAGATTTATTGGACCTTTTGGCATACAGGAGAAAATCGGAGAAGTGGCATACCGACTGGCATTGCCACCCTCTCTGGATGGAGTCCATAACGTCTTCCACGTGTCGCAGCTGAGAAAGTACGTGTCAGACCCCAGCCACATTTTGGATCACTCAGAGCTCGAAGTAGGCCCAAGTTTGACTTACCAAGAGCAACCCGTGGAGATACTGGATCGATCGAAGAAAGTTCTACGGAACCAGGTTATTTCCCTGGTTTGCGTAGCTTGGAAGCACCATTCTCCCGGCGAATCCACCTGGGAGCGAGAAGACGAGATTAGAGAGCGATACCCCTATCTTTTTGAACCCTGAAGTATATTTTAATTTCCCGGCCTTTTCCTTTTGTCCCATTGTTATTCTTAAATTTCGAGGACGAAATTTTTGTAAGTTGGGTAGGTTGTAAACCCCCTGAATTTTCAAATTATTAAATCTTGGATTTTTCTCAATTTTCGGGAATTTTCTGAAAATTTTCTGAAATTAAAATCAAGGTTTTAATTTATAAATAATTTTTAGTTGTTTATAAATAATATTAAAATATCATGGAAATAACATTTTTGGGTGTAAAATAGAAAACTGGACTTAGGATAATTTTTCTGGATTTTTCTGGGCCTCAGACCTATTTTTAAATGCCTAAAAACAATTTTTTTTAATTAATTATTTAATTAACTGTTTTTAAAATAATTATTATAATTATTAAATATTATTTTTATTTTTATTTTTTTTCTCTTCTTGGGCCGGCCCGGCCCTGTGGACCGGCCCATCAGCAGCCCAGCCCAACCCTCCTATCGGGTCGGGTCGGGTTGGTCAGACCCGACCCGCCAACCCGCCAACCCGCACGACCCCAGCCCCCACGTCGCCCGACTCCACCGCCGCCCTCCGCGCGTAGCGCCGCGTCCACCGTGCCACCTCCCCCCTCTTCCCCGCCTTGCCCGGCCACCCTAACCGCTGCCTCCTCCTACTTAAACCCCCTCTTCTTCTTCTTCCTCCTCCCTCACCGAAACCCTAACCCTAGCCCGGCGCCGCCCCTCTCCGCCGTGCCTCCCTGCCTCGTCGCTGCCAGCCACCGCCTAGCACCGCTGCCCATCGCCTCGCCCCCAGCCTCTCCTCCTCTGCTCCTCCTCCGGCGCCCCCTCTCGACCACCAGCAGCAGCAGCCTCCTCCCCTCGAGCCGCCCCTCGCCGGCAGCCGCGTCCTGCGCCACCGCGCCGCCTCCGCCGCGTGCCCACTGCCCCGGCCAGCCGCTCCCCGCCCCAGCGCCGCCTCAGCGCCGCCCCGAGTCCGCCGGAGTCGGTTGATTTCCAGAAACCCTAGGATCCTGTGTCCGACACGAGTCGGACACGTGTCGGACACGACTCGACCCTGATTTTTGGGTCCCCTTCAGATGCGTGTAACTTTCGCCTCGTAGCTCTATTTTCGATTCCGCAAATTGCGTTATGAAGCCTGTAAGACCCTCTCGGTGCCCGGACAAACCGTTCGGGTCATCGCGTCCTGTGGTGATCGCACACCGCGATCCAAAAACAGGAAAAACCAGACCCTGTTTCACCCCGGAACTGAGTGCGCTCCGCCAAACGGGACGACTTGGTCGCGTGCGGTCTTCACAGATACGTGCGCGTCGTCGATACGGACGTGTAAGATTTTGCGAAAGCTGATTCGGGTGTGCGTGCACACCGAAATCAACGCGTATCCGCGGACATCGCCCCGTATCCGACTTTTCTGTAATTTGCCCTAACTTCTTGTACACTCGTCGGATCGAGACAAAACTTGTGCCATCGGACTCGTAGCGATACGCTGGTCCCGTGGGTCAAGTTTGGTTCGATTCTGAGAACGTTGACGAAATCGCGTGTCGTGGGCCCCACAGGCCCCGCTCGACGGACGATTTTGTGTTCGGCTCATCGGAATCCAAATCTGGAAGTTCCGTTGGGTTCGTATCAGCGTTCCTGACCTGTTGACACTAAGTTTGGTGAATTTGGAGACCTTTGACCCGGACACATTTTTCGGTGCAAAGCGGGACGGACCCCATTTTGATCCGAAACTGTCGTTTTTGCTCTTGTCTCCAAATTGGACCCAAGGACAGGCGTTTCTAGCTATTTGACATCTTCTGAGCATGATGGTAATGTCTATTTCAGCTTTTGGACTCATCTTTGGAAATTTCTCCAAGAACCAATTTTAATCAGATCCAAACAACAGGCAAGTACCTGCACTTCAAGTTAAATCTTTATATTATGATAATTAATTCCCTGCTTTACTAGTACCCTTGATGATTACACCTAGTGTTAGAAATGCTGGATTTCATGTCTTGAATATTGGAGTTCATGTCTTATTTTTCATGTCGGGTGGGAGAATACTAGAAGGCATGTAGTTTATCCTTTCCCCTGCCATGTTTAATAGCTGTTGGTACACGACTGTACCTCAGCCGGATCTCGATTTCCCCTGTTTAATAGCCGTTTATGACGGCCAGATTAGCCTTATAAACCCCTACATGCCAACTATGTATTCTAAAAACAAACACAAGTTCACACAGATAGTTTCTGGTCATGTTATATTTCTTGCTGACTGTTGTAGTTCACTTCCTGTCTTATTTATTTCTGTTTTCTCATATTCCTGTTTACAGCATTAACTCTGAGATATTAATTTTCTTGTATGCAGTTTCTCAACATGATATTCATTTTAATTGTCATAAATATTTAGTTTAATCTTGTTGTGCACTGTGTACTTTGCTCCTTTCCTGACTGGATCTGTTGATTTAGGCGATGATGAGGACCTTGCCCCTACATATTATGGTCCCTATGAGGGTGCAGATGATACTTATGAGGAGCCAGATCCCACCCAGGAAACCCCTGCTGCAGAGTAGCTAGCAGTAGCTACCTTTTATTTCTGTTTCTTATCTTATTTAATCGGGTTTGTCCCCGATTTTATTTTGAATTTCTGTACTAAAACATTGAATCTGTTGTCGTATTTATTTCAGTTGCAATCTTAAGTTTCTGTTCTCATTATTATCTTGCCTATGTTAATTGTGAATGAGCTAGTTTAGTTTAGATGGATTTGACCAAGACAGCGTACTACCGCCGACTCTGCGGCGTAGGCTGGACGTACCCACGCACTCGTGCCCGAATTTCTGGGTGCGAGTCGTGACATAGGGTTAGGGCTCGGCTTTGGGGATTCCGACGAGGGCGGCGGAGACGGCGGCATGGGGGGCTGGCTGCGGCGGTTGGGGGCCGGGGCTCTGCGGCGAGGCGGGGGCCGGCGCTCACGGCGGCGCTGGAGGCGGCTCGGCGGCGCTGGACGGCTCGAGCTGCTGCTGTGCTGTGCTGCAGCGGCGCTCGCCGGAGAAGAAGAGGGGAGGAGGAAGAGGGCGGCGGCGTCGAGGCGGCGGTGGCGACGCGGCTGGGGGCACGGCGGAGGGGTGCGGTGGCTGAGGGTGGAGTGAAGACGAGAGGGGGATCGGGGGGGTTTTTATAGGCGGTGGGGGAGGTGGTCGTGGCCGTGGGAGGCGGAGGAGGGGGACGTCGTGGCGGTGAGGGGCCGGCCGGAGCCGGCGGCGCACGACGCGGGCGGCGCACGACGCGGTGAGGGGAGAGAGAGGGGCCGGGTTGCAGGCACGGGTCGGGTTCGGGCAGACCCGACCCGACCCGGTAGGGCGGGGCTGGGCTGGGTCTGTTGGGCCGGGCTGGGCCGGCCCAATGGGCTGGGTATAAAATAAAAATAATAATAATAATAATAATTATTATCAGTAAATAATTTATAAATAAATAATTTAATTAAATAAATACTTTTTAGGCATTTAAAAATAGGTCCGGGGTCCGATAAATTCCAGAAAAATTGTCCTAAGTCCAGTTTTTTATTTTACATCCAAAAATATTATTTTCATAATATTTTAATATCATTTATTATCAATTAAAAAATTATTGAATATTTAAAACCCTGTTTTAAATTACAGAAAAATCCCAGAAAATTCCAGAAAATTGTGAAAAATCCAGTTTTAAAAAATTTGAAAAATCAGGGGGTTTACAGGCATCACTACAGGCATCACTCATGTTTCAGGCTTGACTCATCTTGATTTACGTGTTGGGTCTTGGATTCACTTGTATTAGTCGGGGAGGGAAAATACTCGAGTAGACATGTAAACATTTCTATCTGGAATCATCGAAAATCACTCCCTCTGGTCTAATCTGGAATGATAGCAGCCGCGCACCCAGTGCGTGGTGAGCCATACTTACCCCTAGCCGTTTACATGTCGAAACAAGTATTTCAAAGAAACCGAGTTCATTCTTTATATTCTGGACTCTCTTGCATTTCTTGCTGGTCTCACTTACATATTTCTGGACTTGACTCTTTACATATATTTTATGCTGGACTCACAACACGTTCATGTGCACGGACTTACTCTTAGTTTAGATTTCTTGTATCTTACAGTCATTACTATCTTGCTTCTGATATTCTTGCATCTTTACCTTTATGCACCAGTGACATATATATATATATTTCTTGTTTATACTATATTTCCTTCACCTTGCTACTTGCTACAACTGTTTTATAGTTTTTATCATTTAAATGGAACTGCTGTTAGAGGTGTACTTTCTCTAGTCGGACATATTTTTCCAGAGTATCCGGAGGATTGGTGTCCGATGGACCTCAGCCTGTCGATGGTGCAGACAGGGACCCTCTAGTTTAGGAGTGATTTTCGGGTTGGTAGCCGGGATCACTAAGACCTTGTTATTGTTTTTATTAGCCTTTGGTACCGGGTTTGTCCCCGGTTTTGGATTGAGACCTTGTATTGTATATTATTCAGGATGATGTATTATTATTATTGATGTTGTGGTTGTTTTTAGTTGCAGTTGTTTAGACTTTATAGTTGTTAGACTTCTTGTTATCTTATCGTGCTTAGATTCGTGATTGACTACATTATGATTATCATTATGTTATTGCTCCTCCGTTTGGAGTTGAGATCTTGACAGGTTTATATATTGATTGTGTGAGATTGTTATCTAGATAGTTGACCTAGACATCGTTCTACCGCCGATGCTGCAGCGTAGGCTGGAAGTACCCACGACTCATGCCTGATTTTTCGGGTGTGGGTCGTGATACCTTTTTGGTGGCGGCCCCATGCAGGTCTCGATTCGTAATTAGTGCGATGTCGTAGTGGTACAACATTTTAGTTGTACTACTGCGAGCCTGCTATAGGATCTAGGATGAGGGTGTACTCAATCACGACTAGGAACAATTCCAATCTAATTATTCTGAAATTATTTCTTTTAAAATATTACTGTCCTTCTTTGATGATATCGTATCTTGCGCCATATTGACTTCTTTTGATCTGTGTTCAGGATGCCTCCGAAGACACGATCCCATCGTACCGTTCCAGCAGTTGCCACCGAGAGATCTGCTACCTCTCGTCCAACTCGTATTCAGACAGCTGCTACCGCTCCACTCACTACTCCTGCGGTTGAGGGAGCATCTGTTTCTCTCGGGGATCCTCCTTCGCCTATCGATCCGAGGACTACCCCAGTCATTCCGGTGGATCCTCCACCACTTCCTGTACCAATAGATGCCGCGCAGTTGTTTGTGTTCTTCAGGGAGATGATGGACGCGCAGCACCGTCAGGTGGATGTGATGAGACTGGGCATTGAGAACGCCCACCAGGTGGCCATGACGGCAGTGGACAGGGTGGCACAGATTCAGCCACAGGCAGATCAGGCACAACATCCGAGGTCGGACAACATCATTGACTTTCAGAGGATGCGGCCCAAGGAGTTCCGGGGTACAGAAGGGATCCTGTACGCAGACGACTGGATAGAGCAGATTGAGGGCATCTTCAGGCTGGCACAGATTTCAGACAGCATGCAGATAGAGGCAGCGGGCAGTCAGATGTTTGACCTTGCTTTGACATGGTATCGCACAGATACGAGGATCGCGGCACCATGGCTTACTTGGGAGGCTTTCAAGAGACTTTTTAAGGAGAAGTTTTTTCCAGATGTGGCGCTCAGTGCTTTGGAGAGCCAGTTCGAGGCACTCGTCCAAGGGAGCATGATGGTGGACGAGTACGCATCGGAGTTCTCCCGTCTGGGCAGATTTGTAGAGGGCTTGAGTGAGGCAGCAAAGGCGAGGAAGTTTCGCAAAGGCTTGGTCATGGCGGTCAAGTCTTTGACCAGGAGCGATCGCGAGGCAACTTTCGAACAGATAGTAGGAGATGCTCAGAGAGCAGAGGATGACTTGGAGCTCAAGTCCAAGAGAGGCAGGGATGATTCAGGCAGTGCGCGTGGTAGTGCGGGGCATGCTAAGCGTCCCTATGGGCAGAAGACAGCGCAGCAGGGTCAGGATCAGAGGGTGCCCACTTGTGCCTACTGCAGGAAGGCAGGACACACTTGGGATATTTGTAGGAGGAGGCTGAAGGTGTGTTTGTTCTGTGGATCCGCTGCTCACCAGATGCGAGATTGCCCCACTGTACCTCTATTTGGTGGAGCAAAGGATCAGAGAGTTGGAGCTAGGCCACCTGTGGTACAGCATCATGCCCCGCACCAGCAGAGGGATATACCCCAGCAGGGCAGGACTTATGCGTTGACGGTTGAGGAGGCCGATGCTACGGGTATCGGGTTAGCAGGTCTGTCTCTTTGTTCTTCTTCCTGTCCTTTTCCATTCCTTGTTGTGTGCTTCATTAGTACCTGTTAGATTTTTCTTTTGTGCTGTGGTAGATAGTGTAGTGACCCTGATTGAGACTGTGATAACACGACCAGTAGGACCATGATCTTGCATGTTGTTTAGGTAGAAATTTTTGACTGTGATTGTTGGAGGTTTGACCTAGAGGGAGTGTGATTGACTTTAAATTTTGAGGACAAAATTTTCTAAGGAGGATAGGCTTGTCACTACCCCATTTCCAGAGCCGGGTATTTTATTATTATTTTAATTTGGGTTAATTGTGTATTATTATTATTTAATTATATTTATA